>VZRX01009466.1:59773-71436 GCA_013398075.1 Notiomystis cincta | reverse complement strand
TAATAATACAAATATTTCTGTGGACTTGTCAGTAAGGAACAGTATTCAGGTCAGTCACTGACAGGACATAACTGCTAAAAATAAAGGCAATGCTAACTGCAGAATGCTGTTCAGTCACTTGGAAAATAAATTTTATATAGGCTTCCTTTTATTGCTGCAGATAGGAAACAAGAAGAAATATAAAGGGTGAGGTTATACAAAGGGTAGGAATACCTCCTTCAGTGGAGTAAAAGTGGGTCACTCCAAAAGTCTTTTCATGTCTTATGAAACTTTCGCACTGACACACATCAGTTGCATGTAGCATTATTTTGTACAACTTATATGGCTGAAAATTGTCTGGAAAACAAATAAAGGCATGTCAAGGTTTACTGAATTTCATAAATATAATTTATAAATTATAAAGAAGAAGAGGAAAGACAACATCTTAATGGATTTTCTGTGTAGTTCTTGCTTTCTGAGACTCAAAGCATAGCATGTAAGTGTATACTGCTCTACATTGAGTACAAAATATGTACATCCTTTTTCAATGTCTCTAGATACTTAATGCAATCTATTTCAAAACCAGAATGGGACATATGTTTTCTTTTAAAAGATAGCCTGATAGGAGACTTTAGTTGCTGAAAGAGAAATTTGGAACTAAAATGGCTGTAGTTACTTTATTTCAGGATGGGTATTTCCCACTCAGCTAGAATATATAAACCCAAGGAGAAAACCTAGATGTAATGTGGCACTGTGGATGTTGCAGAAGGACCAAAGTAAACAGTGCACTCTCTAGAAGACTTTGTAGAACTCTGAAGCTAAATGTTCTCTATTGTACATAAAAATCAGTGCTGAATGGCCTTTGCAAGAGTTACTACATGATTTTAATCAAAATTTTCCATGTGTGTTCCATAAAGAAATCTCTGACTGAAGCCCATCATACCTAGCATGGTAAGCAGAATACTGGAGTTGGGAACTTAGGCTTTGACACGTATAGACATTGGTATAAAATTAGAAATTAATCTTAGGGAGTCTGTAACAGAACAGTTTATGTTGAAAGATAAGAGTACCTAGGTACAAGATGAAAGGAATTTTTTAAAGCCAGTAATGTATAGGTCTGCCTGGAATGTGGGCAAGGAGAGACATTCTGCCAGTAGCCTAGCTGCATTTCTTGCCCAATGGTATCTGGAAGGACCCTAATGAAAACTCTGCCTTTTATCTGCCTTAATGTTGCTAAGCTTTAGATGATGACTCAGTACTGGACAAATATTAAGATCTTTACTTATCTGGATGGATCTTCAGTTTGCCCTTAAAAACAGAACAAAAATCCTACTCTTCCCAACAAAAAATAACCAAGAAATGAAAGGGTGCCTCCATAGGAGGTGTGGTGGTTGCTGTTACCTAATGTGAAATTTCTGGTAGCTGTAGTTATTATTTTCATGCGCATATCCTCTTTACCAGTGCCCCAGTCAACCACAAAACATTTTGGATTGTATTCTGGAGTCCATGTGACGACTACATTAGTTCCCTGGCTTTTGACATGGATTTGACCAGGCAAGTCTGTGAACAAACATACAATTACAGGTCAATAAACAGGAAAGCAGCTTTCTATTCTATTTTTCTTTCTTTCTCCCTTTTACTCTATTTTTTGAGATTATTCATTAAGCAGTTATTATAGCAAATTACTTCTTTCTGATAGTAAGGTTTACACTAGTATTTCAGTAGAGGAAACTTAGCATTTATTACTTTGCAATGATGTCTGGGGGCTGCAGTGTTGACAACTGTTCAAGACTTTTCCTTATTTTGGTTGTTTGAAATTAGGTGGCTGTTCCAAGACTCAGGAAGAAGTCTGATGTTGCTAAATAACCTGTGAGCCACTAGTAGCTGCTATACATAGAGCAACTTTGAGACAGTACTTGCCTGAGCAGTGGAGGAGGAGAAGGGGCTAATGATAGAATCATGGCTAGATGATTTCATATTTCATATATTTTGCATTTTCTGAAAGGATCTTGAACATCTTGACATTTTAAAAGACAGACACTCAAGCTAGTTAAGACCTTCTGACTGACACTAAGGAGGGAGAAGAACAACCTGCTATTTTGAGGTTAGAAATGGACCTTGTGAGAGACATAAACATTCTCCTATTTATCTCCTGTCTGGAAACAAATACAAGAAAGGCAAATTAATTTGGAGAGAGCTGTGGTTCTATGAGGGAGCTAAGACTGTCTGAGACAGATGGGGATGTTTCACCTAGAGAAGAGGAGGCTCAGGGGAGACCTTATCACTCCCTACAACTGCCTGAAAGGTAGGGTCAGTCACTTCTCCCAAGTTATGAGCAATAGGACAAGAGACATTGTCTTATACTGTGTCAGGGAAGGCTTAGGCTCAACATTAGGAATAATTTCTTCACAGAAAGAGAGATTGGGCATTGGAATGGGCTGTCCAGCAAGGTGGTGGAGTCACTATCTGTGGAGATGTTCAAGAAAAGAGTGGATGTGTCACTTTAGTGTCATGGTCTTGTTCTCAGGGTAGTGTATGGTCATAACCTGGAATTGATCTCAGAGGTCTTTTAGTTGATTCTGTGACTCTGAGTAATGAAAATGACTACACTAGCTGAGAAAAAGTTATGTCTGCTGAGAAGGAATTTATCTTAAGAATGCACTTAATGTAAGTATCCTCTCAGTAATTCTTGATAGATACAGAGAAACTGCACTGAAGTACAATCAGAAACAGGTGTCTGGGGAGAGCCATGAGGTTCAGTAGACAGCTAATTGTCAGTCAAAAGGTGGCTTGAAGTAGTAGGATATATTTTTTCAGAAGACAGCTAAGAGACTGAAGGCAAAATCAAGCTGTTACGTCTTTGCAAGGCAAGGAGAACAGCATGACTGGAATGTTAGAAAATTTTGGATGACCAATCATTTGCAGCTATCTGAAGATCAACAAGGGTACTTGCACACTTCTTTACTGGGATTGCTATAGGTTAATTAAAAAAAATCTTACTTTGTTAAAGAGGTTCTTCTTCTATTGCAATAAATGCACCTCAAGACTGTAACACATGAAACTAGCTTATATTATAAGGAAAATTTGTTAGTTTTATTCTTTAAATGAAAAGACTGTCTATTTAGGCATCACAAAAGCTTATATCTTCATTAGAATGTGACATGTACATCCTATCTCTTCCTTCTCCTATGTGCCAGTTAGACTAATACTGAAATAAAGGACATTAGCAGGTTTCTTAATAGTTACTTAGCTCCAAAACTTAGACTTGCATATAGTTCTGTGAACTTTTTTTAAACCACTGACACCTACTTGATACTGAGGACAGTCCATAAACCATTTTACTAAGTAGATCCAGCACATGGTACTTACTTTATCTTGACAAAGAAAGAAGAGCTAGAATGAATATTAAATTGTTAATCTGATTTCTACTGAAGTATCTTCTTAAGAAACAATTCTGACTCCTAGTATGTAAAAATATTAGCCTAATAAGTACTCAAAAGAATGCTTTCACCTATCCCAAAGTCTGTCAAAAAGTAGCCTTAGAGATTGGTCATAAAACTTCTGCACCATGATGGTGTGAATAGATGATAAGGTAAGTACCTGTTACGGGAAGTTCTGGGACAATGTAGATGGCTCGTGGAGATTCTCCTGCTTCGTTATAGGCAGAAATATTAACTCTGTAGTAAGCCATGGAGAGATTTACAACAATTTTTCTGTCTTTGAGAGAGATGCGATTTGGTGGGTGGCTGCAACTGTTGGGTATTCTTTCCACATTAACGAAATATCCAAGTACGTTCTCACTTTGTGCTACCTAGCAAGAGGAAAAAACATTATTATTCTATAAATGCTGTTATGTCCCCTGCAGAAAATCAAGAGGGATTTAATTGTATAAACATGTATTGTATAAAATGTAGCCTCTAATGATGGGGATAAAATCATACTGTTTTAATTAGGTCATTAGGAATCAATGAAGCAGAGCATTTCCTTAAAATTAAGAGCATGCTTAAATAGAGGAGATTTAAGAACAGGATTAAGAATTTTCCATAACTGAGATCTTAGTTATGTATATGCAATTAGTAATAACAGCAGTGAAGGCACTGAAATGTTCTGTACATTTCACTGGAACATATCTCTCATTATTAGGAACTTGAAAGCTAATGAGAGGTGTTTCATTGAAATGTATGCCTCTGGGTATCCTCGTCTACTAGAGCTCGGTTAGGTATCTAGTCTCTTTAAACAGAAATACTAGTAATTATGCTACAAATTAGGCACATGTTAAATATCCATTGGTAGAAATTTCTGGTGGTGGTTCACTCATTATTTTACTGTAGTAATCTTAATAAGAGATTGGAAAACGAGTGCATAGAAATGGAAATTACTGCAATATGGAGACAAATTTAATACATGAAGGCCTGTGAATTCTTCAAGGATTATTTCTGATATCAAGATTGCCTGTTATTTCTGTCACAAAATTAGTAGTGTGTAGATGCCATGAAGCTGTGAGGCTAGGTTATCTTAATGAAATAATTGGATACTTTTGAAGTAACATAGACAGGAAGACATTTAATAATTTAAAAGGCAGAGACGCATGTCTTGTGAGGAATTTCAGATAAAGCTGGAAGCTCCCAAAATGAAAACATGCTTTTCCCTGGAAAAGAAGGGAAGTTTTAGTAATTTTTCAAGATTATAAGTTGATGTAACTTTTTCTTGTTAGTTTCCAGCAGCTAAATCATCAGCATATAGATGCAATGAATTCTGCAGCAAGTGTACAATATCCAATGCCTTTTGCATATCAAGTGTAGACTCAATACAAGGAGAAAGTCTGTTTTTCCCCACAATGTAATAAATAAATAGCATATACATTACAGAAGGTACCAAGACTCGAACTGAACCTTACCTCCCACTTCAGAAGAACACTTCTTCTTCCTGGAGAGACTTGTGTAGTTACATTATCTAATATTCTTGGCTTTTTCATGAGCTCTGGTAAACAGGGAAAAAGATGGAAACATGCACTCAGATGAATTATTGTGATGCTCATATATTCAACAGTATCTGTAAATACTATTCCATATGACACAGAATTTGAAAAAGCCTTTACATTCATACTTTCTATCAATAGGAAGAAACTACATTTTACTTACTGTGAGGGACCAAAATCTCTTTGCTCCAAATGCAAACACAGTTGAGATCATCCTTGGTTATGCATCTGAGTTGAACAATGTATGAAGACATAGCATTTAAATTTGGAATGGTGACATTGACAACATTGCTTTCTACAGGCACCTAAAAAAAATTCAGTTATGTAGCAGCAATACATTATCTTATATTAATTGTTTTCTCAGCCTAAGACCAGTATTCTGACTCAGCTGAAAGTAGAGGTTCCTGTCATCAAATAGGAATTATTGTACTTTTTAGTTAAAGAATTTTTATTCTTTCAAGGCAACACCCTCTTTTTCACGGACTTGTTCTGCTCACTCATGACAGTAAGTAACCTGGTCTAAATATTACTTTTAAAATAAATTAGACATTACATATACAGAAAAAAAAATACTTAATTCTGAGCCTTGTTGACATTCTCAAGAACAAGAAGTCAAGGGAAAACTAAATATTAAAAAAGCCCTTATTTTTAAAAGTATCATTATATCTAAATAGATCTCCTTGACTGATATCTTAAACAGTATGACTGGATTGAACGTGTGTCTGCCTGTGCCTTGGCACTGCGGAAAAGGTTTGCATCTGCAGCTGATGATGGCATAGCAGCCCCAGTAACTGTACAGGGAATGGAGTTTTTCTTGAAACACAGACACCACCTAAGGAAAACCCTGAGCTGAAAAATACAGACAAAATAAGAGAAAATACCATAGGAAACTGTCGTTATTACTTAAACTCTTCCCCAAAACCCCCCAAAACCAACAAAGCCCCACTGTAAGATTACCAGCTCTTCTCTTTAAATTTCTGCAGTACTTTATTTTTAATTAAAGTTAATTAACTAACTTCTGTGGCAGTGTGCTCACCTTCCCCCCCTCCACTTCCTCTCCATCCTGGCCTTTATTTCCTGTAATCCTGATCAAGTGATAACCACTATCAGCAGTCAAAACAGATGTGTCTGGACTAGCATCTGGCTCAAAGTTTGTTCTGGGCAGACAGATATCAACACGAAAGACATGGGCAAATTTTAACAGTTCATCCACTTAATCATAGTGCTAGTTAAAGTTCAACTCAAGTAAGCTTTGGAAGAAACTCGTATCTGAAGTGAGCATGCATTTATATCTTTAAGTGATTCATCTTACCCCTTAAATAGTGGACAGCCCAAAGCCTCTTGAGCTCTCCTGCACAGCAGTGAGCTATATAGGATCTCTTGAGTAGGGACACCTCTCAAGATTACTTCTCAAGGCTGAGAGAGTATTTATCTCATGAAATACTTGATAAGTGATTGAAAATTAATACACTGAAAATTTTAAACATCACTTACATGATACAAAGGATTGATTGTGCACATATAATCCTTTAGACATAAACTGTTGACCAGGTCTGGGACTAAGTCTGAAACCAGAAGTAACTATACTTGCAGGGGCTCTAGAAGGAATTTTAGAATGCCTTTCTAAGTATTATGACCCAGTTAAAAGTTCTCCCTCACAGTTCTGTCTGACTCTATTTTCCATGAAATAATCAAGTGCTCCTTGCCATCTACTCTTGTTAAATCCCTGTCACATTTACTAAAGTCAAACTTTGGTAGATTTCTGTTTTATATCAATAAACATGTTACTACTTCTTTCTTATGAGTGAAGGGTATTATTCTGTCCATGACAAATTTGTTTAATTTTGCTAATAGAAAATACTTTGTTGCAAAAAATCCTACTGCACATAATATTACAGGAAGACTCCAAATCTCTACAGAATAAGAGGGAAGTGGAATGGATTTAAAACCCAAACCTTAAATTACATTTATCTTACTCTTGATAAACAATAGCTTTATACATCCTCTGTGTATGTATGGCCCTACTCACTAAATCAACTGCAAGTGTAGCCTATGTTTAGGAAGAGACTTCAGCGTAAATTCATAGCTTCAGATGGGACATGGGAGATAATGAATATTTATGACTTGTAGTCTTCATTCATTCACACCACCCAGTGTGGCTGTCTCTACTAGTCCTTTATAGTACTCTTATGAATCTTCCACCTCCCCCACCTCCAAAACCTGCAGGGCATGCATTTGTACTGCTCTTAATCCTCTGTTCTTCCACATGCCACACACCAGACTGCCTGCACATAGTTGTCTATCTATTGCACTACTGGGTGGGCTACGCATCGGTAACTGGCTGTCCTAGGATGGTCTAGGACCTATATGCAAGTGAATGAGGGCACCCTTCCAAGACCTGCATGTTCTTTATACTGAGATGAAAGCTTTCTTACATGGGCCTCTCAAAGTACCTCTTCTGAAGTGGCTAAACAAACTGGCAGTCAGCTACAAGAGAAATGGGAACAGTCTTCTGAGACAAAAGGGAGATTTTTGTAGCAAAAACAAATCAAAGAGGCTCCTAGGTGAGCAGAGTTTCCCAAGAAATGGGGACTGTTGCTATTTAAACAGTTTTCTTCTTAGGGTTTTGTTCTACTTGATAAATGCAGATTAAAAACTTGATTAACACATACAAAAATAGGATTTGAAAAAGAGGCAATTTCAGGGAATTAGTGATACAAATCATGCATATGTGCCTGCCTGCTGGAGAAGCCTTTGCTTTATAAGCTGGATGGAAAAGAAGCAGTCATTGCTGCTGCATGCAGAAATTATTGAAAATATTACTCATTTTCCATCTCTTAGTTATTCCCTCTAGTTTTCTACTGCCCTATTGCTGTGCCATATTGCATGTCCTAAAATGCATCCGGAACTGATCTTTTATCCCACAATATCCTTCTCTCCAAACTAGAGAGTGATGGATTTAATGGGTAAACTGTTATGTGGATTAGGAAGTAGTGGGATATTTACGTCCGGAGGGTAGTGGTCAGTGGCTCAGAACCCCAGTGGACATGAGCGACAAGATGTGTCCATCAGGAGTCTACAGAGGGTGTGACCAATGTTATTTAATAGCTTCATTAATTACTTAGAGGGGTCAAGTGCACCCTCTGCAAATTTGCAGGTGATTGTATGCACTCCTGAAGGATGGGATGCCATCCAGAGAGACCTGGACAGGCTCCAGAGGGTGGCCATGGGACCTTATGGGGTTTAACAAGCCCAAGTGCTGGGTCAGAGCAGCCCTGATATCAACACAGGCTGGGGGATGGATAGAACAGAGCAGTCCAGCCCAGGAGGACTTGGGGGTGCTGGTGGCTGAGAGGCTGGACATGACCCAGCCATGGGCACTCCCAGCCCAGAGAGCCAAACGTGTCCTGGGCTGCATCCAGAGCAGGGTGGGCAGCAGGGCCAGGGAGGGGATTCTGCCCCTCTGCTCTGCTCTGCTCTGCTCTGCTCTGCTCTGCTCTGCTCTGCTCTGCACTGGTGAGATCCCACCTGCAGTGTTGCATCAGCTCTGGTGTTGTTATTGAACAGTCCTGTAAAAAGACATCTATGCTGCAGTGGAGGAAGGTGCTGGAAAATTCTTTTAACTTTTGTGCAATAGAGTATTCATTGTTAGTGCTTAATTTTGTACATGCAGTGCTTAGTACAAATACCAGAGATTAATGTGGCCTTGTGTTAACTCCCTACATCTGTGACTAATAAACTTGTTCCAGCTAATGCCTTCTTGTTTACTTCTCTTGGTGATTAATATGTACTAACTAATATCTCAGTTTTGAGATCAAGGTTGTGTGTCACAGCAAAGAATGATAAGAGAAGTACATTATGACCTGATGACATATTTGAGATACTCCCAAGGAGAAAAGATTTGTCAGATCTGGAACCATATCCAAACAAGTGGAAATAATTAGCATATATGCAAGTATTCAGGAAATGTGAAAATGCAACAGTTTCAGGAATATAACCTGTTTTCTTAAGTTACTGGGCATGCATGCTTTGAAGAGAATTACCCATGCATTCAGCACTGCTAATGAAGTAATACTGGCTTTCTAACTTAACAAATTTGATGGAAAGTTTATTTCCAAATTTTCAGGGACAGGGTCCCCAGCAAAGTCAGGACATGGACTTATTGGAATGAATACAAAAGAGGGTCACCAAACAGAGCAGTGGATGGAGTATCTCTCCTATGAGGAAAGGCTGAGAGGCTTGGGATTGTTCAGTCTGGAAAAGAGAAAGCTTTGGCAGAGGACTTATTATTGCCTTCCAGTACCTCAAGAAAACTTACAGGAAAGATGGGGCAAGACTACTCACAAGAGCATGTAGTGACAAGACAAGAGACAATGGCTGTAGATTGAAAGAATGTAGGCTTAACTTAGATATTAGGAAGAAATTCTTTACTATGAGGGTGGTGAGGCACTGAAACAGGGAAATTGTGGATGTTCCATCGCTGGAAGTGTATAAGGCCAGTTTTGAATGGGGTAATCTGGTCTACTAAAGAGTGGCCCTGCACATGTCAGGGCCAAGTGGAACCAGCTGACCTTCAAGGTCTCTTACAACCCAAACCATTCTATGACTCTATGACTGTATTGCAGAGAAATTATTTCTCTTCTTTCCAAAGAAGAAAATCTGGAATATTGACACAAACCAAAAGCGTGTAAGGTATGAATTATTACCTTAAAAACCAAAGCAACCTGATCTCTAATCTGTTTGAAAATGTAATGATACCAACCAAAAGAGCAATATTGTAAATCACTGAAAATAAAATTTGGATCTGAGTTTGTATGGCATTTCTGATATTCAGCTTTTGCATCACTGGTAGTTGTAGCGTCTCACTAGTAGGTTAATAAACCAGATAACATGCTATTCTATTTCACTTTGTTTAAAACTATTATTCCTTCTTTCCCAAACATTTAATGATTTTTTAGAACCAAACTAAGATCTCCTAGTGGAATCTGCCTACAAAATGAGTCCTTGCTCTGCTGCCTTGCAATCCTTGTCCTGCATATAACATGTGCAGCTGAGCTGATATTGAGGCACCTTATGCTCTCATGAGATTGTCATCTGGAAGTACTTACCAGTGTCCATGGAGTGGATTTTGTGAGTGCCTCTCTGTATCTCAGCTCATATGGTGTATGAGCTATGGGCAGGTCCCACTTTATTAGCAATTGGTTTGCGATCTGATAAGCATTTATATTAGATGGTGACAAGCACTTTCCTAAAATGGGGGATATACAGCTGTTAAAAATGCAAGAAAAGCAGGAAAACTTTGGTAATTATATCTGTAGAGTGTGGTCTATTAAAATTAAAAGACTTGGCATAGAATACTGAACACTACGAGACTTCAAAGAACCCTGGGAATGAATAATTACTAAATCTTCATGGTGTCAACAAAACACAGTTGTTCCTCTTGCCTTTCCTTTGTGAATGCTTCTAGAGATTTCAGGAACACTCTTTTTCTAAGCAGTTACTATTCTGAGTGAGGCTGAAAGGCAAAATAAAAATGTCAAGAGCACCATAATATCTTTAAATTTTAGAAAGTGCAAATATATTTTCATCTTCCTCTCCAATAAACACAATACGGCCAAAAATGTCCAGTAAAGGTCATATTGGTAATTTGGGTTGTACTGGTAGTAACCCCCAGCAGTGAGACGCATTGGTTTTTCTTGGACCATGATTAGTCTGAGCAGGTGAAGTTTTGCAAAGCTCTTAACATCGTTTCAGTGGCCAGATAGGTAGGGAATCTTTAAATAAACAACTAAAGGGCATAATAAATAGGGCTGCTTTTTTCATATCTTCCTTGTAGCACTGTGTAATGGGTAAGTGGCCTTAGAAAAGGCTTTAATTCTGAAAAAGTTTCTCAAAATTCTAATGCCCTGTTTCAAGGATTTCTTAGGTGCACAGTGCTGAGTCAATCCGCTCTTTGTAAACCAATATAAAGAAATTCGGAAAACCATCAAAGAGAGCACAGAAAGCTGGTTAAGTACGTTACACAAATATTACTATATATTTTTCTGGATATGAATATTTAATATTCCAGCAAAATACTTAAAGCAAAGCCCTCCTCCCATAAAAGATGATAGACTTCGGTTATTAACTTCTCTCAAGGAAGTCAAACTGCATCTTAGCTCTCTGAATCAGTTAAAATAACATGCATATTTTGGGACCTGAAATTTTGGAAATAATCTTTACAGCTTTAGGCTGTAGTAAACTGCAGTAACATAACTTATGAAAGTGCTTTACCTGCTTTTCTTGGTAAAACTGAGATGTTCTTTCCTTTTACACAGGTGTGATGGGCATAATTCACTGCTACCCAAATAAATGCAAGTCTCTCAATGTAGAGATTCTTACGTTCTATTGTGATGGAAGGTGACGATGTGTTTCGTTGAAAAAGTTTTCGTATTTTGTTCCTTCAGAGAAAAGGAAGCAGAATGAAAAACATTTTATTGTATTATAGCTATTTCTTCCCCTGCCCAAGAAAGCAACTTTTTAGCAATTGATAGCTTTCCAGATACTTCTACACATAATTCAAGTTCTGGAAATCTTGAAGGTTCACCTTAAGCAGCTTGAAACAGCAAGATTAATTCCAGCACTGCAGTTAACTCTAGCAAATTTAAATATGCAAATCCTTGTGTTCTGTGGTGGTGAATTTTTGAATTCCCTAAACTTTTAAGGC
>VZRX01009466.1:40289-59671 GCA_013398075.1 Notiomystis cincta | reverse complement strand
TAAGGCATAACATGATACAAGAAGGTCCTTATGACCTTATTTTGTACTTTCAGTGGGATATATAGGGCATTTTTAAGGTATAAAATGAGGTTAGAAATTACTTCATAAAGCCGTGCGTCCTATCACCTGAATTCCTTTTGAACAGCAAAATTTCCCAGTTATGTGAATCTAAATTATCATATAGTTATGAAAAACCTCTTATGAGTTATATGCCTGTCTTCTGACTTCTGTTCTTGCAAACATCAGAGTTTGACAGAGGTATTTAAATGTCACCTGAGTCCATAGTCCTGTAGATTTCTCCTAGTATACCTAATACACACAGCACAGGAAGTCCAAGAGTTGTAATGCCTTACATACAACTTTGCTGCCTCTGCCATACACAGGACAGATTTTTCCAAGGTTAAAACTGTGCAAGTTCAGTGTTCTTAAAGAGATGGGCTAGCATACTAACTGCCTGGCTATGCATTTCAAGTATTAAATTGCACACATCATGATTCAATATATAATACCTGAGAAAAACTACTTGAAGGTTTTCCTGTCTTCTGCTTCAGACTTGTTGTGAATCAGCCATTAAAATTTCAATGCATGATTTTGAATTCTTGGTTGGAACTTTTCTGTGGGAGTATTTATCCTTAATCTTTCTCTTCCTGACAACTAAATCATAAGGAACAAGGACAAGGAACTATTACAATGTCAAAGTGATGTTACATGCAGGGTTGCCTCTTCTAGGCAAGCTAAAAGCCCTATCACATGTGGATTTTTTCTTTCCTTTTAACCCAGTAGAGGAGGAGATAAGTAGTTTGTCTTCAAGACCACCGAGTGGAAGCCTAGGAGACTGAGTTTAAAGTCTTGACTCTGATCTGGAAACATAAACACCTCTGCCAGAGAATTGTCTCCCTCTTCCCGTACTGACATCCTCTTTCATTCTTTTTTCTGCCTTGTCTCTTCATGACATCAACCCTGCAGTCTGGGAACAGCACAGTCTGGTTTTGGCTTAGGGCTTTAAGAGCTACTAGCTTACAAATATTTCAGCAGATAATATCTCTTCAGATACAGAGCTGTTTCACATATGTTTCTATGCTTCCAAAAAATTTGGATTCCTTAAGGTCCCAAGAGGGAAGACAGCAAATGAAGTGAAATTTGGTGCTTATTGCAAGTTGGTGTCTGCTGCTACCTCCAGTGAGACAATACTGAAGGTGGTGGGGGGAGTAACCTCAGTCTTGAGGTGGTTGCTTTGCTCCTCTGCAATGTGAAGATGATCACTCTGGGGAATTTCCCAGTGTGGTGATATTTTCTTAGCTTTAGGAGATGCTTCTAACCACAGCTCATTTTTAATGACAAGGGGTGGTTATGTGGCAAAATAATCAGCAATGAATATCAGAATTTACCAACGGCATACAGTGTTGTACTCTGCACCCCATGATACAGCCTCATGGCAAAGATCAAGTCTTCTGTCTCACGTCTCTATGTCTAAGCATGCCCCTAATCTCATGAGAGATTCCAAATATCTAGATAAAAAATGGGGAAATTCAATTTTGTAGTGCAGCTGCAACTGAAGATACCGTATTTGAGGTAATCAGTTCAAGATTAACCCTACAAGTTCATTCCATCTGTTAAACCACGACTTGATAATTCAGAATTACCAGAAAGTATGCCACATCTGACATCTCCTTGGGTACACGCTATAGCAAAATATATACTATATAAAATAGAAGCTTAGAATCTCTTCATGTTTGTGTGTTTTAATTTATTTTTTTTTTACTTTGAATGCATCTATGTTGAATAGTCAATAAAAGTCAATGGCTGCAAATAAAGCTAAATAAAGCTAAATAAAGCTAATAATAATAATAATAATAATAAATAATTGTTCTTTGGTAATAATGTTTTAAACAGTGTGTTGGAGGCATGATAAGATGTATAATGACTTTGTATTTGGTTTGCATGGCAAGGTTTTGGGAGCAGGGGATCAGGTTGTGCAGGTGGCTTCCATGAGAAGCTGCAATAAGCTTTCCCTATGCCCAACAAAGCCAGTTCTACTGACTCTGGGACAGACCCGCTGCTGGCCAAGGCTGAGCTCATCAGTCATGGTGGTAGTGCCTCTGGGATAATGTATTTAAAAGAGGGACAAAACTGCTGCATAACAGCAGCTGGCAGAGAGGAATGAGAATATGTGAGAGCAGCAGAAAGCAGCCTGCACTGGAGCAGGTTTGCAGAGCTTGTGAACCCATGAGGGACCTGCTTTGGAGCATGCTGGCCTTGAAGAGCTGGCACACCATGGAAGGGACCTACACTGGAGCAGTTCATGAAGAACTGCAGCCCTGTGGGAAGTATTTGTGTTGGAGGAGTTCATGATGTGGGAGGATCCCCATGCTGGACCAGGGGAAGAATCAGAAGAGAAAGTGACAGACACAATATGTGATGGGCTGACCACAAATCCATTTCCCATCCCCCCATAATGCTGGGGTGGAGGAGGTAGAGAATTCAGGAGAAAAGTTAAGCCTAGTAAGAAGGAAAGCATTAAGGGGGGCAGGGAGGAGGAAGGTGTTTCAAGTTTTAGCTATATTTCTCATTACTGTACTCTGATTTGAATGTTAATAAATTAAATCCATTTTCCCTGGTCAGATCTGTTTTGCCCATGACAGTAATTGCCTAGTGATCTCTTCCTGTTCTTATCTCAACCCATGACCTTTTGTCATATTTTCTCTGCCCTGTTGGGCTGAGGAGGGGAGGGATATAACAGTTTTTTTGAGGTCTAGCCAAAATCAACCTACCACTCTCTTACCAAGCTCTTACAAATCAATAGGCATTGATGAGAAGTGACGAAAGATATTGACTACTGTTGTGTAACAATCTATAACATGATGAAATACACTGGAGCAAAACTCTGGCAAATGGGAATTACATCTAACAGCAGTAAGAGCTTTTTGTTTTCCGAGATTAATTTTCAGACTTACCATTTTAAGTATACAGTATAATTAACTGCATTTGGAGCACTAGGTACTGGCAGCCAGGTACAGGTTAGATCCTCGCTTAATTCTTTGTAGCACGCCAATTCATTGTCCCAGTCTGGAAGATGAAAACATGTGCACTGGAAAAGACCTATCACAGGCAACCATTAACTGAGTCAAAGGGATGATGAGGAATGGAACCAAATACAATCCAGGCTGGAACTGACTGACTAGACCCCAGAATTGCTTCAAAACCATCAACCATCTCTATCTGAAGTTCAAAACTACACACTATTGCTGGATAAAAACATAATGCTGGATAAAAAATATTACTTTTATACTGCCAGCTTTATAAAGACCGCATTATAAAATAGATGGAGCATAAGCTTATGTATAAAAATTACTTCTTACTTATTTTTAAAAAAGAAATATGGAGCTTTTTTTGCAACTGAACATAGCCTTTTTTCAGCTGACGTGAAAGTAAACACTAATGACATTATTAAAGGAACTTGTTTTTTTGTCTTTAGTGGTTATGTCGGTATTTCAAAAATTCCTTATCAGAAATGCTAATAATAAAATATGACTATTGTTCTTCTTTTGTTTTGTGTCTTACTGTCTGAACTACTACTTCAGAAGAATCAGTCATGGTGTCTTAAAGTACCACTTAAAGGACTTTCCAAAAGGATTCAGACTTTGTTGTTGTTGTTGTTGTTGTTGTTTGAGAAAAGTAGACAAGGATGTCAACAGGCATGGAATGCTTAAGGTGGATTTTCCCTGATGAGTAGAGTCAGATGTCCTTCATATCTGTTAGGTTTAACAAGTTGCCCATAGGCCTGTCAGTCTTGAATAAGAAATGTTTTTCTATGTGCTAAATAAACATGCGTATGTCTGTAGTTGGTGCTGTAGCACAGTTAAGTTATCTCATAAGTTAAGAGTTAAAAGATTAGTTCTCTTTTCCTCATTTCTTTCTTCAAACTGAGTTACAAAGTGTCCTTGGCATTCTTTTCATCACTGAGATGGCAGATGCATATTTAAGTTAAAAGACCTTTTGGGGAAAAAGCTGTGTCAAATGAGTATAGCATTGACTTTAAAACCCTCACCTCATGATACTTCTTTTCTCATACTAAATGAATAATGCTTTTCTAATAAAATTATGTTGCATCGGTTCAGGTGTGTACAGGCTCCTTTCAGGAAGGCGGAGATTATTTCTTTCTCATTTCCATAGCAATGTGAAAAATTACAGAATTCTTTGCTTTTCTGCTCTGGCCATTAAACCACATCTTGGCCTCCTCACCCATGAGTATGGTGTCTGCCAACAGCAGGGAAAACAGCAATAGCTCTCACATTCTTCTCCTGTTTTACTCTGAATTAAACCTTACACTTACTTAGAGTTTCTTTATTGTTGTTTTGAAAAAACACCTAAAACCAAAACCTTTTTGGAACTGCTGTAATACTTCATGTCAATACATTGGTAATATACTGCTCCTGAAACTATTTGAAATAAGAGTTTTATTAACTTAAATCCACATGGTGTCTACCATGTTGCAGACCTGTCTCTGCTCGCAGAGGAACAGGGGTTGTATTGTTCCTCATGATCTAAATTTTACAAAACCCCCTGCCTTTTTCTGTGAGATTATGCTATTAGAGCAGACAAATAAAAAAATGGTAGATTTCATGTGTGGAAATAGTATATTAGCTGAACTAACACCCCAATGCATCATCCTACTCCCAGAATACTGAAGTTCTGCATTACTTTCTTCAGAGGAATATGATGAATTTTACACACTTTTTTTTTCATTTGTCCTGTTTGTGGATATTAGTGTCTGCATGCACACTCATTTTTATTTTACTGCTTTCTTTGCTTTACTGCACTGGTCCACCTTAACATGTATATTAATTCTTCCCAGACCTAGCATAGTACTAGAACTGTACCGTGACTGTGATCCAAGGGCTATGCAAAGAAACAAAAGAATTTCTTTGTTCTAAAGAAAACATAGTTCAGTTTCTCCACTAAAAAACCCCAAACAAACCAACAAACAAACCAAACCCCAAACCACCCCCACCTTTAAATTTTTTTACTTGAGAACTTTCTGTTTTTCTTCCTGAGCATCTGTTGTTCTCACTAATGATTTAGTGGAGCTTAGTCTGGCACGTTAATTGCAAGGACTAGAAAATTATCCATGGCTAATTTCAAAAAATCATAGTCCTCCTGCAGATGTCTTGCCCGGTGTCACTGTGTACTCAAGAACCTGCTATCTCTGCTTGCTGTTAGCAAGCAGGATGTTTCTGACTACAATAAATCCTGCGCAAAGTACATCAGATGACCACCCACTGCTTTGTAATACTTTCTGTCCAAATATGTTGTACTGTTCCTTCTCGCCATGATCAGTAATTTGCCAGTTAAATGGGAAGCAGAGCTATAGGTCACATAATAAACATTAGAGATCTTTTGAAACGGCCGCAATTTACGATGCGCTGGGTGGGCTTTCACTCACAGCGCGTGGGTTAGCCCGGGCGCCCTGCCGTCACGCAGACACACCCGCCCGTGCTGCCGTGGCCGGATTTTCCCTTTGGGAATTGCGGGTGGTGTTTTAGGGGCGATGCCTGCTAACGCCGGGGACCGGCGGGAGCTCAGAGGGGCCGCGCAGGAGCTCAGAGGGGCCGCGCAGGAGCTCTGAGGGGCCGCGCGGGAGGGCTGAGGGGCCGCGCGGGAGGGCTGAGGGGCCGCGCGGGAGGGCTGAGGGGCCGCGCGGGAGGGCTGAGGGGCCGCGCGGGAGCCGAGCGTTCCACCCACCTGGCAGCTGCCGGCAGAACGAAGAGTCCGAATCCGTGCAGCGGCAGCAATCTGAGGAGCACACAAAGAAAACCAAACAAACAAAAAAAGGAATTATTGGTCAAGACAACCGTGAAAGAAAGAAACAGGGAAAATGTTGCCGGTGGTTGCTTCTCCTTTTCGCAAAATTTAATTCGGTCATGATTTTGTTTGTATGGCCTCGTCCTTGAGTAGCATTAAGAATTTTCACCGATCATAAGTGGCAGTAAATTGTGCAGCATATGAAAACTCACCTCTAATGAGTAAAAAGATAGCTGCGACCAGAGAGCTCTTCATCTTCTCTGTAAAGAAGTATAATGATTACCATCAACATTACACTGTCTTCAGTCTATTTTTCACACTTCCTCTTCAAACTTCCTATTCATTCTCACACCTATACTGCTACTGGCTGAATACAAGTAATAAGTTTATTAATGACAATGGGAAGGACACTTGAGTTCTGTGTTATTAATTATTGTTACAAAATCCTAACAATCCTTCTGGAAAACAGGAACTCTCCACCCTGGTTTTTGTAAGCCCTCACAGTGAGATTCTTGTCTGCAGTATCAGCAATACAAACTGAATTTAGCTTATAGATACTTTGAACTCCTTTGAAAACTCTAACTGCAAAATAAGAGATGCTCATATCAGTAAAAAGGAAGTCAAGGTGTTTGACAAGTCTAGTATGAATTTTTGGATACTGTAGAAATAATAGCAGCAGAAGACCCTGACTTGTCTTCACTTTCTGACTTCTTTCATCTTTCAGTGCAATTTCACTACCTCAAAGATGCCGTATCTACATTGTTGGTACCTACACTGGGGCCTTAATGCAGAAAAAAATCACCATAGCTGTAAATCAGAAGTTTGCTCTACACCATTAATTCAGAGAACATTCTGAACACAGAAGCCAGTAGAGCCATAATAGCTGTTATTGTTACAACAGTAAAGGGAAATTTTTAAAAAATTTTGCTACTGTGGGAAATTTCCCTTCTGGGCTTAGGCAGCTGCTATCAGAGATTGGATCCAGACCTACCTGGAGATAGGCAAATTATTAGCTTGTCTTGGCAACTGTGGTATATTTCAGTTTGAGTACTGAATAGGAAAAAATATCTGTTTAAAATTAATCACTTTCCTAAAGAGAGAGACATGCTTCTCAGCATGGTCTACAGTAGGAGTGGGTGACTAATGCAACAACCATGTCTTATCAGATTTTATGAAGGGCATAATCATGACAGGCAAGTGATCAAGGAATTCTAAGTGCTACAGGGGCTTTCCTAATGACGAATTCGTTGGCCTTGGGAGTAAGTTCCAATATGTGAAGGATACAATATGTGCTTGCAGGATCACAACCCTTATTATCTGAGGGATCCAAAAATTTGCCTTGACAATGCTTCCAACAAGGAGTAGCCAAGAAGATAGGGTCAATTGATGATCACAAGGAAAAACTGATAAAGCAAAAATGCAAGTCATATGTGACAGATTTTGACAGTGGGTTTGAAGAGCTAGAGACTCAGAACAGCATAGAAGTAAAGAGATGGGGATAACTTTAAGAGCTATATGTATTGGTTTGATGTGCTCAGCACAATCACATTCAGAACAACCTATTCTAAATAAAACCCATATAAGTAATTCATTGCAAGAGCAGAACTGGATTTAGTGTGCACAGAATTAGGACATAGCGTACTGGAGAGAAATAAACCAAATAAAGCAAGTCCATATCATCTTTGCTGGAGCTGTAGGTCTCAGTATAAATGCCACTGTCATTTGAAGAAAAAAAGTTATTTCTGACAAGCACAGAAAATACATTACCAGTCCAAATAGCAGAGGAGATATAATCTTGAAAACTGGAATTTCACATTTGAGTGAGGCCAAATTTTTATCTATAGCTTAGCTATCAGGTTACTATAGTAACCTTTTAATATATAACAAAAGAGAAACTTATAATTGAGGTAAATTTTGCATAGAACCACATTTTCAAACACTTAATATTTCAGCTTTTTTACCACTATGAACTTCTGTCAGAATTGTAAATGCCTGAAGTTTTCCTGTTAATTCAGATGAGAATAAATTATGCCATCTTCTGTGAAAGCGCAGAATGTCTGTAGGATACTTTCACCTTTACTTCATTTGTGACCCAAATGTTTTTTCAGACCTAGGTTTACACATCATTCTAGATGAGGTTTTCCATGAGCTCTTTCCCCTGTCATTTCCTTATATAAGCTCTGCAGTAAAAGATGTAGCAGGCTCCTGTTTTCCCCAAAATGCAGTCTGGTAATAAATGGACCTTTTCCGTTTAGACTGGATTAGATAATGTAAATTAATATAAATCCCATAGCATCCTTCTCTGTTCCCATCCCCAACATTATCTGTTAACTCTTACTCTTCAAAGGGAAAACAATCTCTGAAGACAGGTGGGCTCAGCCAGGAAAATGCCACTGGCCCCCTCATCCTGCTCTACCCCTGTGGAGCTACAGCTCTTATAGCTCATCATGGGAGGACTGGTCAAGCCATGAACTTCTGAGTACTTTTTTTTCAGGTCAGCCATGTGCCCATGAATGCTAATGAACCAGAAAAGGTCTGAAATCTTGTTTGTTGGGATTTTTAAATACATCCCAAGACAGTTTGGTTTATGCCTGACCAGCAACCTTTTTAAAGTGCACTCAGGTCCTGGTGGGCAGCTGAAGCAGAATGCAGACTTCAGAGATACTGCATCAGGAAAGACATACTGCATTTCTATTTGAAATCTTACCTTGTATGAAGTGCAAACTGGTGAGGTCTTAATTGTCTCCTGGTGGAATCAGTATGTGTTTTGCTAGCTTGCTGTTTCTCCAATGAACAGTTCCAATTGACTAGAGATTATCTCTTTCAGGCATGATGCAGCAAACTCAATATTGTAGCAATATCAAATTCAGTTTTTGCCACTTAGTAGTACATGCAGAAATCATATATCTTTCCTTTATGGATCTAAAGCAGAGTCACACTATTTTTCACAAGTTATTTCTTGTATTTCTCTGCTTCCAATAAGCAGACCTCCAGGTCTATAAATATCTGACAGATTTATACAGATTGACTTTGTTTTCCAAGAAAATACATGAATAGCTGAATTCAATAAGCAAAGCTTAGATGATCTTTGGGGAAAGAACAATTCCCACTTAGCTCTCAGCTAGCCCCTAGGGGAAACTTGTTGAGTTAGGGAGAGTCTTCACCATATGCACTTCTATCCTGTCTGAGTTCAAGTTACATTATGAAACAGCTTATCTTTCAAACAATTCTATATTATCTTAATGAAAATCACGTTTTTTTACCCTAACACATTGGTTAGGTAGAGGCCATCAAAAAGTTTCAATAAGAGATCTGCCCTAGAGATTAAAAAATTTCCAATTACAGATGAAGCATAAATGTGCCTGAATAGACTAGACACCCAACACAGAATGCAAAAAATCCCAGAGATTTATGCATTGGGGTGAAGTTTCCCTTGAAGAAACAAACAAAAGAAAAAATTAAGACAAATGTAGACTAAATTCTGCTTATACTAGACTAGATCTGGAGTCTCACCAGTGTCACATCACTGACAGTGATGTGATGCTGGATTTTGCCTCGTGTGTCAGCTAAAACATTTATGAGAGTTAAGGTGGTATAATCAGATGAGATGGCAACTTTTCTTTACTACAGGATCACAGTGCTACAGGCTTGTTAGTGGGATGATGGGAGAAAATTATCACTGTGGTAGCTCAGGTAAGTGGTTTGAAAACAAAGTTCATTTACATGGTGGCTGAGCTGTGTGCAGAACCAGAGTCTTAAGTATTGGGATTTGACTTGGAAACAAGATCTTTATTTCAGCTAGATAACCTTGGAGCACATCTTACTTATCAGTTTTAGTAGTCTCTGACTACTAAAAATATAGTGTGAGAATCTGCTTCCATTTACATTCATTATCTCTTCCTCTGCAGCCAAGAGGAGAATCAAAGATCATCCTTAATTTTCTCCATCACATTTAAGACTTTATTGCATGCTTATTAGTACTTTTAATACAAAAGTAGATGACAAAGAATAATAAGCCTTTTTTGCTACCATCCTGTTTGGTTTCCCTAGTGGGCTTGCAACTGCTACAGGGAGTTATTTTGGGATATGTGATGTGGAACCAAAAAGAATTTGACAAAAGCTTGTCTGTGATCTTCCTATACACAGTTTTGTGAGTAATTTTTGTCTTTTTGAAGTCTACAGGAAGGCTGGGTTGTTTGTTTTTACATGGTTTTTTTGGCCTTATTTTTTAATGCCTGCATTTTAATCTCTGAGGCAAGGAGATAAAAACATCTTAGTTACCCTTCTTTTTATTTTTCCCCCTGGGATTGCTCCTGGACAAAGAAATGCTTGCCAGTGAAACCCAACTATTGTAGAAAGCACATTTGAAGAAAGTCCAGGAAAGTAGTAGGAAGAAACTCACCTACCACAAGGCAAAAGGTGAACTTTTTCAGCTAGTATTCCGCGTTTCCACTTTAGCAACAGCGAATGTATTTGCACTGTTAGTTTCAGATTTTCTCCATGATAATTTTTGTCTCAGAATTTTATTCAGTATAAATGGTCTGTTCTTAATTCAAATGTTTTCAAGCATATTTCCTGGCTTAGAACAAAGTGACTTAAAAATAGTAAATATGGTTAACTGAGTTCTAAGAGTCTGCATGTATACTCACTTGTGGCTTTACTACTATTGGCCATTTTATTTTTCCTTCAGCTATTATTATGCAATAGGTAACCTGGGGGAAATTTTTTTTGAGAGCTCAATCAATTATTTATCAATAAATAAAAAACCAAAAAATTGTTTTAGTAATCTTAAAATAATTCACAAATAGATATTTGCTGTTCATGTGTAGAGTAGAAACCCAGGGAGGGGCTAGATTTGCCAAACTGAAATAACAGTGTTGTGCTTCTCATTAGCTCCTGTATCTTCCAGAGTTCAGTGATTCAAATGATTGCTCAGAAGGTGGGATCTCTTGGGCCGTGCTCATGAGACAAAGCGCTTTTATTTAGGACATCCTGGCATGGCCTGCATTGAACCCTCCATTAAGGTTATTCTTCCTTTTTGTCAGTAACAACTGATATACAAAAATCTCTTGGATGAGGATTTGTATCTAGTGAGCTACATCTCATTTAAGTTTTTTAACTATTAACCTGAAGCTTGACATTACAGCAAGAGTCTCCAAAGGGTGTTCCTACCTAAAACATGTAACTATCCGAGTAGTCAAGGTATACTTCTGGCAGCTGAGAAATTCTGATTTATGGTATGCCTGTATAAGAATACAGATCTGAGCTAAACGTCTTTGTAGCTTTTAGCTTCTAGTTTTTATTTGCCTGCCCATGGATTACTTGCACAACTGTGATTATGGCTTCTTTTTATTATGGTGTGTCAGTCCATAAACTCTGTCAGCTTGTAGATTTCTTGGCTTTTTCATAATACAGTGTGAATGTTACCATTCACTTTTAGCCTCCAGCTTAGTCTTGCAGCTAGGAACTCAGAAATACCAGGGGTGTCATGTCTGCCTGAAGTTTCTTCTCTGCCAGCATTCTTCTCTTCTAGCATTCTTCTAGCAATTTCTTTTGTGAACTGAACTTGTTCTGTCCTAAGGGCAGATTTGTTTTTAACCTCATATCTCATACAAGAAACTGCTCCTGAATTTAGCAATCCCTGTTGAGAGTTCCTTCTTTAAGAGCTTTTCTTTCATCTCCCATAGTGATTATCAGCCTGCGTTTTCCTAGATTCAAACATGTTATTTTTTCCAGTCTATTATTACACAAAAAAGGGTTCCATTTTCCCTGTTATCTCATTAGTCTTTCTCTGTACACTTTGATTCTCTGAGATTTTGTTCCTAATGAAAAGAGAAACACCTGCTTAGGCTGTTGCTTCTGTTGCCCCTATTTTATATCTCTTTGGCCAAGGGTGCTGTCAAGGTGAAGCCCTCTCATTGACCACAAATGGTCATGCTTTCATTTCTGAGTTGTTGAAGTGTGTTTCAGTGGTTAGCCATGGAGTGTGACAGCCTGGGTCCAAACTGGCGGGTGTTTTTAATTTTAAGAGTTTTAGGACTTCCTTTCGCAGAGGCTGAATTGGATGTTGAGGAGTGGAATGGCACTGAGAGGTCTAAGTTTGCAAGTATACCACAAGGACTCGGAGAGTAGCGAAGGCTGGCATGCGGCATTCTGCAACATGAGTATCTGCAGGCTGACACCATGCAGCAGCATGGTGCATCTCTGTGGTGTAGTTGCAGAAGGGACCCTAAAAAAATAGTGCAGGCATAACCCTGCTGTTTAACCAATATGGATGAGTTGTGATTTAAAAAATATCAAACATAAAGATCCTAAGGAATGTCTTTGACAAAAAATGAAACATATCTACTGATAATTCCTTATGATGCAGTAATGCCAAAATTACCTCTGCAAATTTTCCTCTCCTGTTTTGAAGAATGCAAAATTTTCTTATCCAGTTAAGAATGTTTAATTAAAATATTTTCTTCTTTTTTCTGAGGAAAAAAAATTAACTTAGATCTGTCAAATGGTGACAGATTCACTTAGTAGGTTCTCAGCATGAGCCTTAAAACAATGTGATAGGGGACATGGTGCAAGTAGCTGCATGAAAATGAGAGTCCGCATAATTACCGTGATGTAAGTTCCCTTCTTTCATGAAGACTGGGAAAGGTTGTGGAGGGAGCATGACAGGAAAATAGGAATCACATTTAGAGTGAAATGACTTGCCAAAGAGTAAAACTGAACTGACAAGGGTATCAGCAACCCTGAAATTTGGGAAGTTTGTATCTCATCTTTGTAGCTTTTTCCTCATTTACATTATGAATAGAGATCAATGGTTTAGAGTTCAGTTTCCTCCTCAGGAACTGGCCCTTGGCAATGAAACAGTAGCTGATCAATATGTAGACTTCAGCACTCAGCTGAGGAGGATCTGAGAAATACGTAAAGGGCAGGCCTTCCAGGTTACAGAAAGGATTGCTGCAAGATGGTGTAGAACTGCAATCAAGAGAAAATGCTTTATCATAGTTTTGAACTACCAGACCTGGGTTATTGGCTAAGCAAGAGCAAGAGTGAGCAGTGAGCTGGGGCTGCCTGTGTGTCTCGCTTGATCTTTCCATTCTTTCTGAATGATTAGAGGTAGATTGATATAGAACATAAAGAGTAAGCACAGAAAAGAGATATCTTTTCCTAGCACAGCAGCGCAAGTACTAAAGGATCCTATTCTCTGTCACATATGTGTGTATACACAGGTGTGTGTACATACAGGCAAAGCAAATGCTGCCACTTGGGGTCATATACTTTGCAGTGATTCAGGACAAGGGCCATTCATACTTGAGATACATTTATCTGAGAGGTTTGCTGTGGCTTTGGGGTTATAAGAGGAATGTGAATGCAATCTGGTCTCTCTATATACCACTCTGTCTTTCATCAAAAAAGGGCCTTGATGAACAAGACAGTGTTCTTGACATCTGGGAAAAGCAGTTGCTGGCAGTATTTACGTGTTGTGTCATGTAAACAGCCTTGTGGTGTTATGCCCCACCTACACAGGATCTTGCTCTGCTGTGGGAAGGAGATACATACACTCTGAATGGAGGAAAGATAGAGATGGGTTGTTTTGACAAGATCTTGTTTTGCAGATGCTGTGCAGATGAGGAAAGCTCCTTTATTTGGCCCAACTTACTGTGAGCATCATTTTGGTAGTAAAAGAAATAGGAGAACTAATTCTGTTCTTGGCTGTAAATCCAATTTTCTACGACTGAAAGAACTCTTTCATACAGGAAGAAACAGTATTGCAATAAACAGAGAACAATTTTATTTCATTTATGCCTTCTGCCTCAGGCTCTTAAATCAAGGAAAGGAGCTTCGAGTTGCCAGTTCCAGTACTGTTGAAGGCATTTGCAATCAGCATATTTGTAAACTTGTCAGGCTCCAACGTAAAATTTATTGGTTTTGATTGATAGTACTCCTTAGGGAAAGATTTTTGATAACTGTGCATCTCTCAGAGCTATTTGTGAGAAAGTATTTGAGTGTCTAGTTTGTTTTATATGTTGGAATAATTTGGAGGCAGAATTATAAAGGATTGCGTACATTCCTTTATAAATATTAAAGTATAAAGGACTTTTTGCTCTTCCTTTCTAGAAGAAAAGGAAGTTCCTTTCATTACAAGACACTTTTATGTTTAATCTTCTGTCTTCGGAGTCATTGTGGCAATGACCCTTGTTCCATATTTAATGATGGTTCAGAGGTCAGCAATATTGTCTTTAAACACAACAGACTCTCTAGATGATGAAAATAATTTGAAGCATCCTTTCTTGCAATCATTCCATCACATACCTTGATAAAGAAAGTTTGTATTTCCCTAATTTTATTACACTGCATTACAGGTGACATCACAAATGCATAAGAGGCATTCATAACCCAATAATTTTTACTGGGTATGACGGCCTTTAATGCTACCTCTTAGTAATCATGTAGTGAAATGCAAAATCCACCATATGTCTGCTATATCGTAATAGCTCTTGATGTCAGTCTGCCACTGTTTTCCTCAATCCCTTCCAGTCTGTGGTTCTTGAAGTATCTAGAATTTTTCATTGACTAGGAGATCATCAGCATTAGCACTAAGCAATGCCCATGGTCATAGCATTAGAATCATACAGTCATAGGATCATAGAATGATTTGGGTTGGAATGGATCTTAAAGACCATTTAGTTCTAACCTCTCTACCATGGGCAGGGACACCTTCCACTAGTCCAGGTTGCTCAAAGCCCCATCTAACCTGGCCTTGAATACTTCCAGGGATGGAGCATCCACGACTTCTCTGGGCAACCTATTCAAGTGTCTCACCACTCTCACAGTGAAAAGTTTCTTCCTAGTATCCAATGTAAACCTACTCTATTTCTGTTTAAGGCCCAAGTAAGACAGTCAGTGAAAGGGAGTATTGTCAGCTTGGTCTAAAAGCCATGGTCCAGGCACTGCATACGGGTTTATACCAGTAGTGGAGCTGGTATATTATAGTTCAAATAATTGTATGGCTATCAGCCCTTCTCTAGTGATGCCACTTTGGGTGGAAAGTAGATCTTGTCCCTCTATCTTCCCCTTAACTATTTTTTTCCATACGAAATCTGAGTTCTATGAAGGCTGCTTAAACTTGGTTGTGCCTCATGGTGACACAAATCCAGTAAATGTCTTTTTGCTTAACTGAGTTTCTGAATCATGAAGAGTAAGAAAAAAATAACACACACATCACAGATCTGAAACTCTGATAAGTTTCTGAGTAGTGTTGAGTAGGCTTTGTACATCTTTGTACATCAAGTTCTCACTTATGGTACTGGATAAGCTTATCACAAAAAAAGAAGCAGTGAATAGAGGGAAAAATCAAAAAAAAGGTCACATTTCTATACATTACTTTCTTACAACTTATTTAAAGGAGAGGGATTTTTCAATTTAAGTAATTTAAAAAGTGAAAATTATAGTGCAGACCAGAAGCAATTAATGTGCATCCTGTACTAGTTACTCTGTTCACCTCAAGGAAGTTTATCTTCAGAGATCAAAAGACTCAGAAATATTTTCTCTCACGTCACCTGCCATGCCTTAAAGAGCAAATCTCAAATTTGAAGTAGGTTCTGATACTCTTGTTGAAATATCTCTTTAGAGGCTCTACGGAGTTTGATGGAGCCATTGTTTTCTTTGTGAAAGTAGAGGTACAACGTAGAAGATTTGGTATTTGCTGTAGGTTCAAATGTACAGATCAAACCAACAACATTTTCCTGATTGTTATTAACCCATTTCAAAAAGGAAAAATATAGTGAGACATTTCTAAGTTACTTACAAGGGCCAGATTTTCTTTTGTTTGAGAATGGCTTTTCAGAGAACACTGCACAACGAAGCTGCGGGATACCAGTTTCTTCTGGTAAATAAAGGCACTTGACTACCTTTGCATGTAGTAGGCTATAATTCACAGTGTTGATTATAGGAAAGAGCAGTGTTTTGAATAGTCATGTTATAGTTTAAACACTTTGCGCTGATCTGAATTTTTTTATCTGCAGCACCCTAGTATATGTAACCCTAAGTTCACATACTACAGGTTAAAAGAGCTTCTTGACAGTAGTTCCTTTTTGATGGAAAAAAGTAATTAATTTAGCTTCTCTTCCCATAACATCTACTAGAAAATAATTTTTTGAAAAAGAAGAAACCAAACTCCTACACTTTTCTACTACATACGTCCTTAGATAAAATCATATTTATTCTCCAATAGATATAAATAGGATATTATTTATACTCACAGAAATGTTCTCAGTTTTTTAATAACCAATGCNACAGTCCTGGTGCTCTGAAAAGTGACAGTCAAGAGTTGAAGTAGAGGGCCGGTCATACAGAGCCAGCAGGGTGCCTTCCTCTTTTTGTACTCCTGTCCTCCTTCACTCCCCTTTCAAGGAAGGTTAGACAAAGCTGGTACACCTCCACAAAATGTTCTTATGTGTTAACATTTTTCAGAGAAAGAGTGCTGTCAAAAATTCTTCATCTATCTCTATATCTAAGTCTACTTGTGGTTTATATTGTATAACAATAATGTAATAATTTACATAATTGAATTGCTCATGAAGGCTATTATGACCGAATTTCACAGACACATAGATACTGACTTGCTTCAACAACAAAAACATAAAACCACTACAGAGACCAATAAAGTTATCAAACTTGAGCTGGAGTTCTGCAGCCAATGGAATTTTTCAATTTGGCTGCAACAAAACATGAAATTATGCTGACATTTTCAAATCTGGCTTCCTGATGCCAGGCACACAGTCCTTAGGCAGGCAGCTATACAGTTACAGCCTTAAGTGTCTTACTGCTTTGGAAAATCAGTCCCATAGCTGTCAAATTTTCATGACACAGCAATAGCCCAAGATTTAAAAAGTAGGCTTTGCTACTGAAGCCTGCAAGGATTCATCCTGTGTACAACATCCTGTATTTCACAGCCAAAAGCAATGATGTATTTTGAGTACTCCCCTCAAGCCATGATGCTCATAGAGCTGCTGGAGGCCAAGTGCAGGGCCCAGATGTGGCAAACCCAAAAAGCCTCCCCCAAGTAGGGACTAGAAAACGCCTATGGCTACATCTTCAAACACCCTTTTTTGTCAGGCAGTGGAGTATGTGCCAATATTCCTTGCTCTGAGGGCACCGACCCATGGATTCTTCACCCAATCAGGGTAGGGGTGTCTTGTGTTCCATCCAGCTCCCCACATCTCAGTGAGGGTCTGGGATTTTGTGTTTATTACCTCACAGTGACACCTGCTGGAAAAGGAGTTTCATTCAGGCAAGGAAGATTTATTTTCACTATGATAAACGTTCACTGGATGCCAGGAATGGGACATTATGTGAAGCAAAGATCATAGAAAAGACTAGCACCAATGAAAAACACCAGCAGAGCATTAAAAAGCGTCCTGAGAACCGCAGTGTAATCTTGTAAAGCAGCCTGTTGCCATTTCTTGAAGACAGGTACTGACTGACCACAGTTTTGCACCCTAAGTCCAGCACCATTTGAGTCCCAGAGCAGGCTTCGGAAGGAATATGCTGTTTCTCTGCACAGTGATTTCCGTGGATGCTGAAGTCCTCTTCCAGACATCTAGCGGTGTTTAATCCATGTATGCAATACGTTTTTCTCCCATTCCCATATTTTAGGAAACTGTTCTTTCATTTATAAAAGGTGTATTTCTTACTTGGAAGTCCTTTTGTACTTTCTCATCTTCCCGAGAGATTCAGAAAGCAAAAATAAGGTAGGGAGGAAATCTGCCCCTGGGCATTCAAGAGAAGCTATTCTTTTAATATAGATGTGTAACATTTAACAAACCGAGACTGAATGGGTTTCTCCCACCCAAGAAAATACCACTAGGTGTCACTAAATGCCAGGGATTGTCAGTACTGGTCCCAAGATGTACATAAAGGGGAAAACACTGAGCGTATTTCATATATACACTGCTTTTACTATGCCTTTTTGCAATGACCAAAGTGTGAGGTCATTTTAGCTTTTAGAAAGATTTGTGTTCGTTTTGGGAAATGCCTCTGACTTCCAAGTGGAACACATAAACCTTCAGCTCTCCAATTTTAATTGGATATACTTTATTTTATATACAGCATGGGTGAAATAATCGTGGTCTGTATAAGCTGTTAAATTCTACATGTTTACATTTGAGCTACTTTAGTCTCAGGATTAAAATAATTATGGTCTTTTACCTAGTTTTCCTGCCATCTGTGCTCAGAGAGGTTGCACTCAGTGGAATTCTCATCAACATCTCTTGTAGTCAAAGGAAAAGCTGACCCAACTGTATTTGCTTTTAGAATACTTTAGCATGTACACATGCAACACATACAGAACTCTTAAAACTAAAGCTGCCAATGAAGCTGCAAACCCAACTTTATCCAACCACCCTGTAAATAAAGAGTAAACACAAGGAGGACCAACAGTTTTGTAAGTGTTGTTTCTCTCCCAGACTGAGTTGTGATTTCCTTAAGCAGTATAGGAAGACACAGAAAGAAAACAAATTTCGAGTACAATGGCCTAAATAATTTTGAGAGATGTCTCAGAGGTCTTCCAGCAATGTCCTAAATCCAACTCTGCTCACTTCCCTACTTCAGTCTGGTCTTTTTTCAGAAAGGAAGGATGTGGAGTCAGGATATAATTGTGAGCAACCAGAAAGCAGGATTAATCAGCACACAGTATGTAACTACCTCTGCCTTTAGCATCTGCAAAGTGTCTCAGTTACAGGGATCTCTGCTGGAGCTGCTGACGCTGGATTCTGACACATGGCCCTGGGCGGAGCTCTGTAAGGAAGAGCTTCCTTAAACTGGCAGTGCTGAGGATCTCCTGGGAAAAGCTCTGAAGATATTTGTGCTTCTTCAATCAAATATTTGGTGCCAAAGGCAGGATGAAAGTGTGTGCTGGAAAAGGAAATAACAAAGTGAAAAGTGAATAGCCATTCCTTCTACCAAAGGAACAAAAGCTCTGCAGAAAAAAAGTAGCATTTGTGTGTACTGGTAATGACTGTTTCACAATGCATGCAAGGAAATTGTGGTGAGATTACCTGCTCATCTTTTGTTCTTTGTCACATGACAGGAATATTTTCTGAGTTTTTCTTTTGGCAAAAGTAATTTTTTAAAAAAATATATATATTCCAATATATATTTAGTTCAACATCTCCTCCTCTTAGGAAGAAAAATCTCCCTCTAAAATCCCATATTTTATAATAACAGTTTTCTCTGACAAGGAGTAATAAGAGTAAGTCTCTCATTGCTCTGGCCTTTTAGTTTGGCTGTGCTTCTTATCCCATCTCAGACATATTAATTTTGAACTTTAATGTAGTCTTCTCATACACAGAGCAGTAAAATTCTTTTTAGCACAGTGTTTTCCACATAGAAAATGAAGAGGACTTTATCTCACGTACCTCACATTTTAAGCTTTAATTCACGTATGTTTGCAGAGTGTATTGAAGATGAAAAACAATGTATTATAAGCAGTACCTTCTACTTTGCTCATAAAAGGCGCATTAGTGCTTTTCCTCATCCTTCAAGTAAACAGCAGTTTAGACATCCATCTAGACATCCATCAA
>VZRX01009466.1:0-38189 GCA_013398075.1 Notiomystis cincta | reverse complement strand
TCCTTTGCTGGCTAGGGTTGAGGTATGCTACAAATCAAATATCTGTGTAAGGATTGATGTGGAATTGTCTCAGCAGATATGCTAAAAGCAAAATAGCCCTTTGGACCCTGACTGACTGCCTTTGCCTAACTTTTGTTATATGCTGTTTTAGTTAGCTTTGTGGGCCAGTGCTGCAAATAAGCACTGACAAAAGCAAGATCCTCTGCACCTGTAATGGACTTCTATGGCAAGGAACACTTGCAGATTCGAGCTATATATTATGGAGTAGAGATAGTCCTTGAATGCATCTTCAAAAAGGGGAGGAAAATTATTTTAAGGTTTTACGTAAGGTAAAAGAGACAAGCAAATTTTAACCCCATGAAGAGCTTACATTACAACCAAGTTCATTACCAAGTTCTCTGTAATAGGTCCTTCTCTTTATTCTGATGCCTAAAAATTCTTCTTTTTCAAGAAGGTTGACTTAAACAAGGATACCCCAAAAAACATGCTGGGGTGTCATAAATGACTGCTACAGATTGATTGGTGCTGCATGTCCATGATGTCTTCCAGCACAGAGTGTGAGGACTTGCTGTTGTGGTGAGCAGCTGTGCCCATGTCAGGCCATCTTGTTGTTTGCCGTCATGGCTCACAGGTACACGACAAGCATCTGTGCACAGTGCAGCCTAGAATGGGTTCTCACCGTGATACTCCTTTGGCAAAGGAAAGTAATCAAGAAATGGTCAAAGCAGATTAATTTAGTCCTTGTTTTTATTGTGAGGGACATTTCACATGCTGTTGAAAGTCTGCAAAAGCAGAGGGAGTTACAATGATACATGAAAGCGTGAAGAGAGCTGTTCACCCCTACACAGCAGTACTGGTACGGAAGATTTTTGTGTAAACTGCATCATCTCTTTGTATATAAGCTCCTGCTGAGACTGAATCCTAACTGGGACAAAAGTACAGCACAAGGAAGCTGATACTGCTTAAATCTGTGCTAGATTACTTTCTTCCTCTTTCCTTTCTATGGTTTAAGGAATCAACAGTAAGCATATCATGTTCCCAGTATGCAGCACTTCTATAAAGAGAAAAAAATTCCCTTAAAAACTAAAGGAGTTCCTGAGCATGTGTTGTTATCAACAAAGTTTTTGACAATAGACAAGAAGCAAAACGGAAAATTCATTTTTGAGGAGCATTCCTACAGGTTTACTGAATGTTCATTCATTGTGAAACTACAGTACCTCCTATTAAGGCAAATCACAAAGAATCCATGAAATCAAAACCACACCTACAAAACATAGAATCAGCTGTTAAAGCAGAAAAAATCTTGCTTAGAGAAAAACATTTTGTATTATAAAGACATCAACTAGCAGTTACAAATAGGGAAGTAGAAGGGTATTATCTTCTGTTTCCAAACAATATTTGTGCACAGGGGCCTGAGATCTGAAAAGAATTACAGGTTCCTTTTCTGAAAAACTGTGTTTTGACAAAAAGTACAGATTAAAAATAATATGCAGATAATGGCTGGAAGATTTTAATAATGAAGTATTATGACCACTTCCTCAGTAGCAGCTGCTACTGTTAGAGAGGAGCACATGGTTTGCTGTGTGACATTGTGGGATATCAGCTGGTTTTCTCTTCAGCATTAGTCCCTTCAGTGTTGAGCTGGGGCAATCAAAAAGCTTGTTTGAATAGTGGGAAAGAAGGATATCAAAAGGCGGATTGGAATCAGTATTTGAATGAATAGTGTGAAATCTCAAAGTGAGATTACCAGGGTAATGATAACACAGTCATCTCAAAAAGAAGGCTGTTATTTTAAGAAATCAAATTTCACCAAAAAAAGAGAATAAATAGATCAGTCCCACCAAAACAGTGCCTTTCAGATGGAGGGTAAACCTTTAATATGAAACACTTCTTTACCTACTGTTGTAAAATTGGCAAATATGTTTGAGAAGATTTTTATCCTTAACCAAATATATATCCTAATTTTTTTCTGTATCAAAAAATATCTAAAATTAACAGATTCACAATTTTATATTTTCCCCAGAACCTAAGATAAAGATACCAAAGAGAATTTTTAAAATTTAAGGTTACTTTAAGTAATTTTAGATTTATACTTGAGAATGAAAAAATACAAGAAACATGTAATGTAAATAAGCAAGATGATTTGTTTATTATCTTTGCTATTTGGTTACAAAAGATTTGAGTATTTGCTTGCATTCATTTTGAGTAAAATGCTAGCTGTTCTTCTGTGGTTTTCAACAAAGATTAGGTGGTCTGGGGGGAGAGTGAGAGAACAAATGCAAGTGTAATGTAATGTGTCTCCAGCTTCTCAGATACTGTGAAAGTGACCAGAAGAGAAGAACCTGTATGGAACTAATCTGTAATGTTCCTTTCCTATAATGTTGGTACCAAGGTGTGTTACAGTCAAAAGTGCAAGCCAATAGAATTGTTATGTTACTGTGTAGGTCTCTTGAAATGTCACCTTTCTTTCAGGCAAGGTAAGTGAGCTTTTAGTTGTCTTCAATGCTTTTTCTTGGTGGATTATTAACTTTGAAAATATCTTTGTCCATCCAGTTTTTGGTGGAAAATTGGAGACTGCTTTTGAATATTTAGTGGTGAGTGAACCCAAATGATTTCCTTGGATTCTGGGAGAGAGCTGAACATTGACTATACCTGCAGTAGGCATGGCCACATACCTGCTGCATGGGAATATGCGTATGTAGCCTTAGCTTTTTGCTTTTAATTTAAGAACAGAAAAATTCTGTGATGCTTCATGGGCTGTGCTAGTCCATGGATTACAGCTTGATTAATACTGTCTTAGAGGTTACTAGGGGTCAGAAGAGTGTGATACTGAAAAAAAAATTGTCTGTTTGTTTTACATAAATGATGCATATATCTGTTGGACGATATTAAAAAAAATGTTTTTATACTTTGAAGTGAAGTCTAAAATCAGTCACAGAAGGAGCTAGTGCTGAGTTGTTAGCTGTGAAGTTTATTTCAGAAGGAATACCTCCCCTCTGTCTACCAGTACCTGCCTCTCTTTGTTTGAATAGAGCTGCCTGTGCTCCTGCTTTCAGAGCCACATACAGAGTCATATTTTGTAAACCCAGAGAAACTCTTGTCCAACTCTATCTTTCTAAGCTTCACTTGACTGTCACTGTTATTTCTCCAGTGGAAAACTCATCTTTTTTTCTGTTTTAACCCATTTCTTTTACTGAAAGAACAGAAAAAAGACCAGCATTTTTGTTCCTTTTGAAGTTGCCCTCAGAGCAAAATATGACCTTCTGCTTCACAGTCAGAACATCTGAGAAATTTCTACCATTGATGTTAGCACATCCCAGTGACCAGATGAGTTGTCTCAGACTGACATGTGTTTTTGCTCTGTGTGTGATTTATCCTTTCTTTGTCCAAAGGAATAGTCCACATCAGCATCGATGCCTTTTGGGACTCGCATGGTACCTTCCTGCTCTACAGTAAAGATGTCTCAGTTGTAGCACTCCATTCCTGACAGGTGACACATCTCTACAAAGAACTCGACCCATCAAACTGCTGTATGCTTGAACTGCACGAATTCCAAGGCTACATAAGATATGTGTAAGATCTTAATTTATTCTAAAAAAATGCAAATTCTTGTGTTCCTTCTGCTTCAAGTCCCTGTACCTCTTTATGCCTCAGATGCTGTTTGTCCTCTTTCTCCTGCTTACATACTACCCACATCCTACCTTCCTGAACAACACAACATATTGCAGGACTGACAGGGTGATTTCTGTGTACCAGTGAAAGCGTGAATGTCTGCCCTTGATTTGTTCTGCTAAAAAGAAACATTTTCTGTGTAAATCCCCTAGCCCTCATAGACTATCTTCTATTACATTTGTTAGAAGAGAAAGCAGTAGGAGTTAAATNAAAAAGGGGAAATGAAGGGACACTTGTTGCAAGAACATAATGATTTTGTTATTTTAATTGCAAACATAATGATTTCATTATTTTAATTGCAAGCATCTTGATTGAGGTACTGACAGAATTTGAGAATCAGTTCTTCAAAATGTTTTCCAGCAAACAGTTGAAAACAACTAACTGTATGGGAACGCGTATGTTTTGGGCTTTTTTCTAAACAAGATTTGCAGCTGTGCAAATTCTGACCTGCTTCAGGAGGGTAGCAGTTCACAGGCTGAGCTGCACAGAGAATGACATAGCTCAGAATGATGTGATCTCAAGAAAGTGCTAAGCCTGTGCACATTTCTGTGCTCAATGACTCTTTCACTTGTACAAAATAGATGGAATATTTTACGTGTGTAGTCATATTGCTGCCCGTGGATTATTGCGGTGGACGTGACCAGTGTCGTGTAGTTTTGCATATTTGTGTGCCAGCAGGCACCTGGACCTTGACAAATACAGCAGAAAACAAGGTGTTGCAAACAAGCAAAGGAGCTTTCATGTATTACTGCTATTGACAGTTTTACTCAGTGCACAAAATTATTGTGCAAAATCCACATTCAGAAAAACACTGTCAAGGAAGCACCCTGACACAATTATTTGAATAGATGAGTTCTGCTTGTTCCTGCAACCTTATCTAGCTGACACAAACAAATGGACTGAAAATCCAGCTTTGTTATGCAGCCAGGTTATTGACAATTGCTTGAATAAAACAAAAGAGATTCTGCAATCATTAGACTTTCAGGAAGATTCAGCTAATTTACATCACAGTTACTGAGTATTAGTCTTGCCTTCTTCATGTAGTATTAAATCAACAGCTTGCTCAGAAATAATAGCTGAGACAGGGAATGAGTAAGTCCCTTGTGTGCATGCAGTGATGGTTACCTGAGTGATGCTCAGGCTAATGCACATCTCATGGTACAGAACAATTTGACTTCTTTTGTGGAAGATGAACAGGTGTCTTCATCTTAATTCTGAGGTCATAGTTTTTTTCCCCTGACTTTCATCCAGTCAGAGAAGTATGGTTAATAGTCAGGTCTATTAATTTGCATCAGATTAATCAGATGAACCAGATTAATAACTTGCTCTACATTCTGTAAAGATCATGATTATTTTTGCAGTGCAAACATCCATGGTGGGTCACTTTTCCCTCTGTGACTTTTGCTGTAACATGAACAAAACTTGCAGTGCCATCTAAATAGATAAACAATATTAGGGTATATGCTTTTTAAAAAAAAAAACCATGTGAACTAAACAATACATTACCCTGTTAAACTTCTACACCTGCTCTGGAAATTTAAAAACATATTTTTGATAGCAGGAAATTAAAAAATATATTTTTGATCTTCTGTAGCTGATTCATGTACCTCTCATAGGATACTTGGCATCAGAGCAAATCAATTTGTAATAAGAAACCACTGCAATATTAGTTCAGAGACATACACTAGAAAAACATCATAAAGCATGTAACAGGTAGGCTCCAGTCACTAATTCTTAATTGCTACCTAGGGAAAAAAAATCAATTTTCTGTAAAATTTCAGTAAACCTGCAGTCCAGTTTAACACATGAATTTTAATTAAATATGTTGCATGACCAAATGAGTGCACCAGAAATGCTGATGATTTGAAATCCTTCTTTCATACTGCCTATACTAGGATGAGTGAAGCATAGCATAGCATAGCATACCATCTTAGAAAGGATTTATCTCTGCTGAGCCACCCCTCTAGGAACACACAGTCTGGTGGCTCAGATCTCATTGCAGTATCTCACAACTGAGACTTCCTCAGATAAACAAGTGACACCAGCTGGACTTGCTATCATCCTTGTGCCCTACTCTGCCTTTGGAGGTTTCACACTGCTAACAGCCCTGAGCCACCTTCTCTGGACTTCATGTGATCAAAGCAGGAGGGCTGGGCACAGCTCAGGAATGTAAAAACATGTGTTTAGGGCCTTCTGAAGTTAGTGGAGTATTAATGTGTGTTAAAATGTTTTGTAGAAAAGGTGTGGAATTAGTTCTGAACTTAAAATTTCACTGCTGAATTACTGAAAGGAGCTACTCTCAGCAGACTATTTTCATAAGTGGAAGCTGAGGTAGCCTTGATGGCATAGTTTGGATTGGGATGACTCTGTTAATGTTCCATATGACAACACAGCTGAGTTTCATGGAACCATAGGTCAGTTGTTTTGGTACCTGAAGCAGCTGTCATCTCACCTTTGACTGCAAAGAAATGGATTCATAACCACAGAATCATAGAATGGGTTGGGTCGGAAGGGTCACAGTGAGTGGGGACATCTCCAGCTAGGTCAGATTGCTCACAGCCTTGTCCAACCTGACCTTGGATGTTTCCAGGAATGGGGCATCCACCATCTTACTGGACAACCTGGTCCAGCATTTCATAACCCACATCATAAAAATGTTTTTTTCTTATATCTTGTCTGACTCTACCTTCTTCTAATTTAAAGCCATTACCTCTTACCCTATCACAAGAGGCTCTACTAAAAAAAAACCTGTCCCCATCCTTCTTATAAGCACCCTGCTAAGTACCAGAAGGTCAGAGAAGGTGTTCCCAGAGTTTTTTCTTCGTCAGGCTGAACTGCAGCTCTCTCAGCCTGTCCACAAAGGAAAGGTGCTTCTGTCCTCTGATCATTTATGTGGCTCTTCACCAGAACTGCTCCAACAAGTCAACATGTTTCCTGTTCTGGACTCCCAGAGCTGGATTCAGAGCTCCAGGAGGGTTTCACCAGGGTAGAGTAAAGGGATAGAATATCCTCCTTCTACCTGCTGGTCATGTTTCTTTTGATGAATTATGTCATTGATGAACGTNGGCTCAGATCTCATTGCAGTATCTCACAACTGAGACTTCCTCAGATAAACAAGTGACACCAGCTGGACTTGCTATCATCCTTGTGCCCTACTCTGCCTTTGGAGGTTTCACACTGCTAACAGCCCTGAGCCACCTTCTCTGGACTTCATGTGATCAAAGCAGGAGGGCTGGGCACAGCTCAGGAATGTAAAAACATGTGTTTAGGGCCTTCTGAAGTTAGTGGAGTATTAATGTGTGTTAAAATGTTTTGTAGAAAAGGTGTGGAATTAGTTCTGAACTTAAAATTTCACTGCTGAATTACTGAAAGGAGCTACTCTCAGCAGACTATTTTCATAAGTGGAAGCTGAGGTAGCCTTGATGGCATAGTTTGGATTGGGATGACTCTGTTAATGTTCCATATGACAACACAGCTGAGTTTCATGGAACCATAGGTCAGTTGTTTTGGTACCTGAAGCAGCTGTCATCTCACCTTTGACTGCAAAGAAATGGATTCATAACCACAGAATCATAGAATGGGTTGGGTCGGAAGGGTCACAGTGAGTGGGGACATCTCCAGCTAGGTCAGATTGCTCACAGCCTTGTCCAACCTGACCTTGGATGTTTCCAGGAATGGGGCATCCACCATCTTACTGGACAACCTGGTCCAGCATTTCATAACCCACATCATAAAAATGTTTTTTTCTTATATCTTGTCTGACTCTACCTTCTTCTAATTTAAAGCCATTACCTCTTACCCTATCACAAGAGGCTCTACTAAAAAAAAACCTGTCCCCATCCTTCTTATAAGCACCCTGCTAAGTACCAGAAGGTCAGAGAAGGTGTTCCCAGAGTTTTTTCTTCTTCAGACTGAACTGCAGCTCTCTCAGCCTGTCCACAAAGGAAAGGTGCTTCTGTCCTCTGATCATTTATGTGGCTCTTCACCAGAACTGCTCCAACAAGTCAACATGTTTCCTGTTCTGGACTCCCAGAGCTGGATTCAGAGCTCCAGGAGGGTTTCACCAGGGTAGAGTAAAGGGATAGAATATCCTCCTTCTACCTGCTGGTCATGTTTCTTTTGATGAATTATGTCATTGATGAACGTATTAAACTGTATGGGTCCTAAGATGAATAACATGGGAGATAAAATTATATTGTATGGTTCTTGGCTACTTTTACTTAATGAAACAAGAAGGTTCTTTCAGTGGCATGTAACCTATCTTACATCCCCATAAAACAAGCAAAAAAAGTCAGTGGGCTCCATACTCTGTTAAGCAAATTCTCAAGTGTAAGTAGCATTTGTCTTATCTCTAATTTATGTGCATATGGCATAATCCCTTTTTCTTTCTTTTTTTCCTTGAATGAATTTCCCTAACTGATCCTGTGGTGCAGAGATTACTCCAGAGTAGAACTTTCCTCCTCCACTATTGTGCTAAATAAATTGAAGGGAATGGCTGTGATAGTCTCTGATTACCAATGAAGGAAAGAAGTTATATTGGCAAATCTAATTTTGAAACCCATGTCTTCTAAGAGCAGAATAAATTCTTATGTAAATAATGTGTTGTATTCATTATATATATTCTTTCAGAAAGCCATAGGGAATTTCCTACTTAAAATCACAATCACATTTACCAGGTATCGAAAGCTGCACTATGCTAGCATTTCTGAAAGATGCTATTTTCCATGGCCCTGCAGTGTGAACCAGTGCAGGTTCTGTATGTATTATTATAAATTAGTCTTCAGCTGCAAAAATAAAACCTTGTGTTCAAGTACTTATCCTGCAGCTTGTTATGTTAGCTAATTTTAAAAGCAGGTTGAAGTAGAAAATAACACAACAAGAAGATAAAATATCTTGCATATGACTCGAAAAGTGGAAAAACCCCAACCCATTGTAACAAGCAGGTGTTCATATATTTTCAATGAAACATTTTTTTTTAAAAAAGAATGGCTTGGATTTGGTTCTTTTTAATAAAGGAATCCACATGATTGTCTTAGATCTGTTTAAAAAACACCGAATCATTGCAAATGTTATTTCTGTGCACATCATTCCCTGTTTTCATTGTGATTTTTATCTTTCACAAGGGTGGAAATAAAGTAGTAGTAGTAGCTTCTGTTCACTGCTTCCGTGACCCTCCTGATGGTAGGGGTCTATTCCTCTTCTTGTGCTCCTTTGTGCTGCTACTGTATTAGTAATTTCCAATGTGAAGCCAAAGCAGAAGTTGCAAGAGTTTTGTAGGTCTATGTGTCTTCTTTAAATCTACTGACTCCAGTTTTACATTTCTTTTCCAAGCAGCGGAGTTTTGCATTCTTGCCAAGATTTGCTACAGCTGCATTTCCTTGACTAGGCAAGGCCAACAATACACTTGCAATAGCATTCTCCATGTCTCATACACATGCTTTATAAGAAATCATTCACCTGGCAGTTGGCTATCTGAAACTCTTCTAAGAAAAAAAAAAATATCCTGTTTCAGGATATTCCTGTTCAAAAACCTATTTTCTATCTGAATCAGTGTACAGTGTAAATAACTGGATAAAGTGCTCATGAACTTGTGCATCTGTGCACCAGAACTTCTGTGAATAGTGTTTTGCTCAGAGGAGCATTCAAGTGTCCAAATCTTCATAATCCAGGAAGTATGGAATATAAACTCCACTAAACAAAGCAAATGTTGGCTAAGTAATGTGAGACATTGTTACATTAAGTAACAAGAGACATTACCTCCAAGTAAAATAGGTCTTTCCTTTATGAACAACACCATGTTGTGTCTTGCTTTAGGCTGTGTACCATAGTCTCACAACCACATTTTTTACCCTGGTAATTTGCCAGTATCCTTTATCCATATACAGTCAATTGCACAAGGTGCAACTTGCTTTTGAAGCCTTGCACTTTGCAATAAAGAAAGATGGATGTCTTGAGAGTAGGGAAATACCACCAGATGGAGAGGGAACTGCTGCACAGAGGCATCAGGTGAGCAAAGGAGTTTAAGCATATGCATAACTGGGACAGCAAGAACTACTATTGCTGAAACAAGTTGTGTGGGGAGGATTTAGTACATTTTCTACTAAATCTATCTTCTGTAGTATTAATATCATGGAGTGTCTTCACCAAGAACTGGAGGTGACTAAAGGATTCCAGAACTGATCAGTGAGTGAACAGTGAATATCTTTTATCCTATTTACTGAATAAAATACCGAGACAGACTTCAAAATATTGCAATCTCCAGAGAGGTATCTGGAAACAGATTATGGTAGTACCACAACCTCAGGAAAAAAACCTTAGGAAGAACTGAGGACCCTCTTTTCCACAGCTGCATTTTGCAACTCACCCAAAGAGGCATACAGAGAGAAGACAGTGAATTTCAGGAAGCAAAGGAAGAAAAATAAGATTTCATAGATATATTTGGTAGAAGACCTTCATATTCTTAAGGCAGAGGGCTGTGAACAGAGGAGCAAGTTGCTACATCCCCATTTTAGCATTGAAAATTATGAAGTCTTTGGGATTGCATTTCCCGCAGAATTAGAACCTTTTTGAGGGCTGATATTGTCAAATGCAAGGATAATGGGGAAAATTTATTATATTTGTGCCCAACTGTCAAGTGTTAAGCAGGGCAGAACCAGCTCATGAATTTTGGAAGCCTTGTTTTGTCCTAGTAAGTTGAAACTGGGCATTTAACAATGTTGTATAGAATTCTGTAGTCTTAAGGAGAGGCATAAACAGGTGTAAAATTGCACAGCTGTTTAAGGGAATATAATCCCAGGGTTTTTAATCTAGCAAGGCAGAGATGTAGGATTTAACCACTACATATCCGCACAAGACCAGGACAGTCACATACGGCTGATGCAAGTTCTGTCATTGCTTCTATGATTGTATTACAACACAGACATAATAACCAAAAAAGCATTAAATTAATGGTTTTGGGAAATGCTAGCAATATTGCTAATCATCCAAGTACTCTGATTTCGTGGGAGGGTTTTAAATCCTTTGTTGAACTGTCTGCTATAAGAACCTGCCATAAAACTGATTCAGGTATAACTAGGAATGTGATAGCTACTGTAGAGTTGTTCAAAATAGGGCTGCTTAGAGAAGCTCTTTAAACAGATGCACCTGAGAAATTGTTCCTTCTCTCAGGCTATGTTTGTACACTGAGGAGGCATTGATGCGTTTATCTGCTCTAAGACCCACACTTCATCTATCTTGAATTGATGTGTAGTTCATATCACTCTGCTATGCCAGTTTATGGTTAATAATGACATTTGTCTAGCTCTGCCCTTGCTTGAAAGGACTATTTAACAGTCTGACCACACACCCTAGCACACAGCCAGCAGGAGCCAACAGGACTGGGTGTGTTTGCAGTAGCGTGACAACCAGCATCGGCAGTTCAGCTGTGGGAAGACAGAGAAAATTCTTCCAAACATCTTCACCGAGCTATAGCAATGGCCACTGATATGAGAGCTCCCCTTCTCTAGCTGCAGCCTCTCCCCGGGAATATGTAGTACCCTAGAGCAGTCAGGTGTTCCTGAAGAGTTTTTGGATGCGAGATCAGCTACATAGGTTATTCTGCAGCTGAAAGTGTGCTGCACCTCCACATGTTCCCTTCCCACCTTTCAACTCTGCTGTTCTCTGCTCCTTTTCAAACTTGCTCCTTCAGTCATCCCTAGCACAGATGTCCTCTAGCAAAGGCTGTATTTTGAAATTGCACTTTCTTTTCAGTGTTGGATGGTGGGTGACTTTGGAAGAGTCTGATGTGCTTGTGTTTTACACAACCATTTCATACAAATCAGTGATGAGATCCAGTCTGGATAGGGTTAGATATAGCAATGGCTGTCAAGGCAACAGAATTAAAATTATGAAACTCTAAAGATATATATGAGTGTGATCAGAGTCTGCTTTAAAAGTCAGGATATTAAAAAAATGCCATTATAAAATAGATTTCAGGACAGAGAAGCATGGTCTAGTGGGTGACATTCCTGACTATGGTGGAGGCCTTGGAACTAGATGATCTTTAATATTCCTTCCAACCCAAGCCATTCCATAATTTTATGAAGAATCTGAAGCAACAGTGAGTGGAGAAATTACCAGCACAGAGCATCTGTATAGTTACTGTGGACTACTTCAGATACCCAAAACCATGGACAAGTTCCAGTCAGGTTCACTAGTCATCCCTTGGCTTTACCCAGCTTGATCAGATGAGGAACCGCTGTTCCCACAATCTGGCTGGCTGAAGGAGCCTCTGCTGGCCCTGCTGCCCATGCTGGGAGGCCAACAGAGAGCAGAGGATGTCAGGGTGGTGCCTGTACACTTGGAGAGGTTGTAAATGGCCACTGAGCTGCAAAAGTGTCCTGTTCAAAAAATCAGGGTGTGAATCAGGGAAATAGGCAGCACTGCTATTCAAGGTTTTCCCAAGAGGCATAGGAATTGAACGACAGAGCAGGCAGTCCTGAGTACATTGTTTTGCTATGTAAGTGGAGGCTAGAATTAAAAGCCTCTTTTACTCCAATTTCTTTCATATAACACTTATAAATCAGTACAAAGATAGCTGCAAAATTAGTCACAATCTGTAGCAATTGTTACAGAGTTGAGTACGAAATCATGCTTTTAAAGAGCTATGATTTCCTGACATGTCTCCATAGCCTGATTTGAGTAATTTATTTCTTGAAATCTCAACTTCAGGGAAGGTTGAGTGCACTCTCAAAACTATAGGTTAGGTTATTCTTTTTATTAGTTCTTTTTATTAATCTTTCTCTACCTGAAGACAAAATGCATAGTATGTGTCTCTGTGCAGAATTATAAAAATCTGACTGTGTTTCATTTTTTAACCCATCTGGTGCCAGCATTTTGAAGTTGTCTGGAACCTGCTGAAATAAGAAAGGAGGTGGTTGACAAGAACAGGCAACGGGCAATGCCTATGAGATTTTACAGTACACAGAAATACAGTGAAGAAAATCCTGTACCAGCTGTGTTGTATGAAGGGAGGTCAGTGACATACAGGTGGAGAGAAACTCTTAGCTCTGCCATATTTAGATTAGTCCAACCTAGCCTATGCCCTTCCTTCCTTCCTTGTTTTATAATGGAATGAGTGACTCTGTCCTCCACAGCAGAGCTGGTGTGAATATTTTCATAGGCTTTTAGATCAGGATCCAAAACCCTGCAGTGTAAATTTGCTAGTTCTTCCAGTAACTTCCCTGCTGGTGAAATCCCATGAAAAATTTGAACTGGAAAATTTGGTTTGTGGGGAAAAAGGGTTGTGTGTGATGTCTTTTCCCATCAATATGAAGAAAACAATAAAGTCCTGTTCCTCTGTCAGGGAATATAGGGAGCCAAATAAGTCATTACTGAAAAGGACCCCATGACATCCAGTCAGGAGAACTTCAAAACCACCACTACAGAACTCAAAAAGCATACAATTAAAATAACATGAATGTCAAATGTCAAAGGACAGTTTTCAAGTGAATTAAAAACTACTGTAGCCTGGCACGCTCCCATGCAGACTGAATTTGGTGATCCCACTGTCCTTTGCAGAGAATCAGAATTGTTTTCCAATGCAATAAAGTGTGTTCCTAAAATTATTGGTCCTAACTGCTCTGTTGCAAAACTCCTCTATTGTTTTTTCGAAACAGTGATTCTCCAGTGCCACATCCAGTGGGAGATTATTTTGGATATTTATTTCTAAATACGGAAGCTGTTGAAAAAGCTTTCCAAGATATTTCATCAGCTGACCTCCACATATCTTTCATGTTAAGATGCCAGCATAGTTTTATCCTAGGGCCACAGTTTGCCTCAGGTAATCCAGTTCCATTTAATAGGACTGCTTTTATTCCAGCAGCCCCTGCACTAAAAGGAAGCTTGTCTCCCTGTCTGACATGAGATGTAATTATTTTCACCTGGGTGAAATGCTAGGTAGACCAAGACTCTAACTCATGCAGGTTTAATGAAAAAATACCCTGTAGAGTGCCATGCTGCCAGTTCATGGGTTCTCTGCCCTCATGATTTGACAAAAAGCAAGGAAACGTACACCATGTAGGAACATTGATTGGTCTGATGAATTTTTTTTATATTATGCATAAAAGCTGCTGACATGTGCAAAAACATTTAACTAGGTGTGATCAGGAAGTAAATTGTGCCTGCCCTGCAGCATGGTCCAGCAATTACTTCCAATAGCAAAACCAGTAGTTAATCACAGCATTTGCTAACTCAATCTCATTGTTCATATGCTGAATCTTTTCCAATAGATTGTTGCCCATTGAAATTGAGAGTTTACATGTTGTTCATTTGAGGCAGGTGTTTCTAACTGTCAAGAATACTCTAATTATTATTTTCTAATTAAATTAGGCTTTTTAAAATGGTTAACCATGACATTTTAATAGCTTCAACTCATATTGTTATTCTGAGGACACACTTCAGCTCAGCCTCTTGTGACTGAAAAGGATGTTTTTCCAATTAAGAAATCTCTTTTTAAGGGCTTCTCCTAAATGACATCTATTTTACAGGAGGATGTGGACTAGAATATAATTTGTTTCCCTGGCTGCACAATCTCATCATTCAGCAGGTAGCCCTTTCAAATTGTTTTGTTACAAAATTTTAACCTTCATGACACAAATAGTTTACAGTGTCCAATAGACAAAAATAAAGAATGAAAAAATTATTATGAGCAGTTAGTTGTAGTCAATCCATGCACATTTCTTTCTAATGCATCAGGGAAAATCCTAAAGAAATCCAGAGAAAATTTATAGACATACCAGATTCATTAAACAGTGTATCTAAGACTTCAAAATACTCCATGTAATAAGTACAGGCTGCAGGAATACAGTTATAGTTCCTTTCATTTTTTCCTTTACAAATTGTACATGAGGATTTGCACATTATTTTCTTCTGTATTGCCCCAGCAAAGAAAAAAAGACAGGAACTATCCCAGGCGGCCTACAGATAAGCATATGTCAAAACTCTATGGATACAGCCAGGTGAAGGGGGTTAAAGTTGGAAGAAGGAATCCGAATGGCAGTGACTTGGTATTTCTGCAGCATGTTCAGTGAATTCCTATCAAGTACAAGAAAATAAAAAGAGAAGGAATAAAACATTTAAAGACTGTGAAGAAAATATGGCCCTTTCGTGACAGAAGTCAGCTTCTTAACACAGAATGGAAATAGGATTGTGATTGTCCATGAGGGTCTTTGAAGATGAAGGCAAGTAATTTATCCCTGTTGAAATATAGAGGAAGTATTGGAGAAATGCAGAGCAGACAGTGATGTCCACAAGTATCAGAACAAAGACAGAAAGATCCTATGGCTTTATTCCATTCTTTGCTTGACAGTTGGTAGTAATTATCAGGCCAAAATTATACTATTGATTTAATACCGGTTTTGAATGGTCAAAATCAGAAAAAAAGCATTTTCTTTGCACTTAGTGTTTGAAACTATGTTTTGCTATGTTTAATTTTGAAGCACACCTTGAAGAGATTTACCATTACTAAGAGTTGGTGGGGTACCCCGTGACTGGAGTGTGGCTATCAACGGCTACAGGCTGGTCAGAAGGGACAGGCAAGGCAGGAGGGGCAGAGGGGTTGCTCTCTACAAGAAATGGTTGTGACTTGTCACTTGGGAAATTTTCACACTGCCTTTGGTAGAAAAGAAGGAATTACTCAAATCACATTAAGTACACTAACTCAACTGTAAACAACAGTATAACTTTTGAGAACCATTTGCCTGTTTAACTGAGCTTAAGGAGAATGGTTACTGTATTTACGTGATTTTGTATTACATTTTAAAAGGTTTTAAGTAATAAATTTTCCATATTGAAATATTCTATGACGCTACTGTACTATGGAAGTAAATACTTTGAGAAACATTAACTAGGACTGGGAATAACAACTCAAAATTTTATTTTGTTAAATCTCTGTTTGATTTTGTTTTGTACCCCTATTCAAACTGTGGCTCAGTAGAAAGGAAAAAGAATGGAGGAACTCCTTGACAGGACAAAGGAGTAAGAAATACTGTCCAAAAGCCTCCATTAACCTAAAAAGCATAAAATGATCAGAATCATGAGGTAGTGGTTAACCCACTTTGGAATCAGCAGTGCCTGGAACTGATTATTTCTGTCTCTGTCAGAAGATCTAGCTGCAGTGAACTGACTTACTATAGATGGTTTCAAGGGATAACGAAAGATAAATGAGCCAAATGAAAAAGCCTGCAGGAAATTAAATGAAAATAGAGACTTTGTGCTCTAACACAAAATCACTGCTAAAACTGAGTGCAAAGAAAATAATGAATTCTTTAGAACAAGCACAAGAACATGGGCATTACATGTTATTGCATCCAAATAATTCCCCAATAGAATAAGAGGAGGTGGTGACACCACACATACAAACTTCCATCCTATTTCAACTTTGAAGCATATTTAATCTTTCATTCACTAATCAGACAAGATTCAAGCAATTGCACATCGGAATGTAAAGACACTCAGGCAATGATCTCTGAATGATGTTGTTCTTTATCACTTTTTGAAATTTGCTTTTCCTAGCTTGTGCTACATAGCAGAAAATCTCTGAGTACATATTTCTGTGAAGGATGGAAACAATTTTGTTGAAAATAAAAATACTGGCAATAAATGGCATAAATTGATAATCCAAGACAATATATACATAAAAAGGATACTAGGAATAAAAGAACCACAAACTCATAATAAGCTGCTAAAATGGAGAAGAATACATGAGCCAGTGCATGTAAAGCATATTATCTAACCATCTGGTATAAAATCCTTACTAAAAGAGTTGGAGGTCAAAGTACCTGATGTAACTAAGCCTTCTGCAAACTGACAATATGACATGAAGGGTGAGAAGAGAGCTTGTTGACACTAATGTCTCTTAATTTAAAAAAGGTTTTACTCACTGATTTTCATAATAGACACATTTAGTACATTATTAACTCCTTTTAGAACTAATTGTTTAGTCTAGTAGGCAGTTAGACATCCCAAAATATATAATGAAATCATTGTTTTGCTCATTAATGGGGAAACTCTTAATGGCCATAAAAAACATATATAAACATATCTATGAACTTTGCACCCTTCTTACTCAGTTTATTGCGTTCAGTGTGCCCCTCTGACTAAAAGGATAAGAGAGGATTTAACAGGTAATAGGAATAATCTATGCAGCTGACCCCATTTCCTTCGTCCAGCTGACTTCTACACACATCTGTCTGCACTGTACAGAGGATACAGAATAAAGGAAGTTAGATGAGATAGGAGGGATGAAGAAATGTATGTCCTCTTTCATAATTTTAAATAATGTTTAACAAACAGATATATCACCCCTATAAGGTGTTTTTTTTTTCTTTCTCTCTCCTGGTTGTTGGATGAAAATATTGAGAAGTTGGGATCCAATCCAGGGCTTTGGAAAAGATGACTCTGAAGTCCCTTCAATTCCAGCTGTTCAGGGAGTCTGTCTTTCTTTAGCAGTGAGGAATGTCATCTTTGTGTAACAGTCCCAGAAAGTGAGATAACAGAAGGAGAAAATGGCATTAATGGGTGTCATATCTGGTGTGCCAAGTCTGATTTATGTCAGGTAATACAGGTAGTACAGAAGTGTCCCAGGCCTGGGAGTTGTGTAGCCCTCATCTGCACCTCTTCCACATCTCTTGCCGGCTCGATATAGCTAAACTAGATCGAGGAGAGAGCAGATAATCTAACATAATAAATATATGATGAGAAATATATCCAGTGTCAGAAAAGATTTTGGTATATGGGAGATGTGGGGGAAGGGAGGGAAAATACAAATACGAAGGATATATAAGATATTTTCCCCCAGAGTTTCTGCACCCTTAAGACTAGCTCTTCAATATCTTTCAAAAATTATGCTTTTACACTGCTGTGGTTTAAAAAGCAAAGCAGGCACATTTTTTTCTTATTATAAGGAAAAGTAAAATTAATTATCTAAATATGCCACAGACACTCTATATCTTCTACCAGGCATAAAGTGGTCTCCTGCATTCAACACTTCAACATACATCTGTTTTTCTGTGAGTAATTGAGGGAAGGAGTGATTACGATCTGTTGGTGAAATTCTGATGATGATAAATGATGATCACTAATTATGATGGGTCTTTCCACGAGAAGATCTATTAATGCTAATATAAGTTCATTCTTTTTCCAGCAAAGGAAATCCAGCTCCTTCTATCAAAAAGTCATCTGCTAATTTCCTGTATATGGAGCCTAACAAGAGCTGCCTGTTCCTCTCCTTAGCGTATGTATGAGGGAGTTTTTCTGACCCTTGACATTGCTCTGTTGATTAACTGGAAAACAAAAGCAGGGGATGGACAGCTAAATGTCTAATTAGCTTATCCTCAGCAATTTGCAAGTGTATTTGCAGCACATTTAGCTTGTACCAGATGTTCTTCAAGGATGTTTATTTGAATGTGATGAGCAACTTACTACCCCATTCACTTGTTCTGTGAAGTGTTTTTCTTCACGTTACCAGTATATTTCAGCATTTGCATGGTTCCCATTGTGGCATTGAGAGTTATAGAAATCTCACAAATAAAGACTTCTTTATATTTTTGTGGGCTGATTCTCCTCCATTATTTTCCTTTTTCTCAGAGCTTTTGTTAAACTGAAGTAGATGAAGTAACTGGAGGTGTTGGGAACAGATTTAAGTTTGTGATTTGTAAGTAAACTTGTGTGTTCCTTTGCTTCAAATAAATAGCAACTGAAGATACCAAAACCTAAACACAATAGATATCTTTCAATTAATTAAATTCCATCTGAGATGACATTTATTTCAGTCTAGGAATTATAGCAGTTGAAGAAAAATTACTGGGTATTAAATTTTTGGAAAAGTAAAACATTTTCATGTCCAGAAGTAGAGGGAACACTATTTTAGCAAAACCTAGACTGTCTGTAGCACTGAACAGTTATATTAACCAGCCTTTAACTACCTAAAAAGCTGAAATTTCTGTGTAGAGAGGCTATCTTAAGACATTACTTTGTTGAAACTTCCTGATTCTCCATTGCTCTTATGAGGAGTGGAGAAGGTGGCACTGACAGGGCTTGCTCCAGGCATTTTGTGTCAGAGCTGGTGGCAGACCATATCCACAGCTTGCTGGTGGAGTCAGAATTGGATTAAACCCTAACTGTACATAGAGTCATTTAGGTTGGAAAAGACCTTTAGGGTAATCAAGTCCAACCACTAAGGTAGTGCTGCCAAGCCCACCACTAGACCATGCCCCCGGGTGCCAAGTCTGCACATTTAAAAACCTCCAGGGATGGTGTCTCAACAACTTCCCTGGGCAGCCTGTTCAAATGCCTGACAGCCTTTTCTGTGGAGGAATTTTTCCTAACATGAAATTAATCCTTTCTCAGCACAACTTGGCCCATTTCCTCTCATTTTATTGCTTGTTATTTGAGAAAAGAGAACTGATCCCCATCTGGCTACAAGCTTCTTTCAGGTAGCTGTAAAGACCAAGAAGGTCCACCCCTGATCTGCCTCCTTTTCTCCAGGCTGAACAGCCCCCCTCTCCCTCAGCTTCTCCCCATATGAGTCACTCTAGACCTTTGACCAGCTCCATTGTCCTTCTCTGGACATACTACAGCACCTTAATATCTTTCTTGAAGTTAGGAGTCCAAAATCTAACACAGGATTTGAGGTGTAACATCAGCAGTGCTGGAGTCAGGGCAGAAGTGCTTCCCTGAACTACTCTGTGTTGTCTTGGCAGGTAGACAAGTTCTTTCCCAGCACTAGTGCAAATGGGGACTCAAGAGTGTGTCACATCTGGCATCTTCAGTCACTTCTGCAGGCAGCGCACAATCATCACTCTTTCTGTGGTGTGGGGCAAATTCTTTTACTCTGTTAGAGGCTTAGCTCCATGACAGTCTCAATTATTGCACATTCCCCATTGTTGAGGAAGCCTTTGCAAAAGGCTTCAAAGGAGCTGATGTGTATTCTGAAGTGGATGAGCCGTGGACACTCCTTCCTGATGAGAATAGAGTACATGCCTGAGAATAGAGTACTGGTGTCTGGGGCTGTGAGGGAGGCTCAAGAATGGAGCTGAACAAAACACTTTGACATTGGCCTTGAGATTTCCTTCAAAGGCAGTGTAGACTTACCCTGTCTTCCTGGAGACCTGTACAGAATTCTTGAGAACAAATATCCTCAAAGTCTATTTGATTGATGGTTGCTGTTTTAAAGTGTTGCAGAAAAGTATGTATCTTATCCCTACAATTTAACAAGGTCATAACAGTGCTGTAATCTCAGGGGATTGCCAAAAATGAAAGGAATGAGAGCATGCTTATTAGATTTGCTAATGACACTAATCTGCAAGGGACTGCGAGTATGTTGGAAGACAGGATTGGAATTTAAAGTGATCTTGATAAATTGAAGGTATGGTCTGAAATAAATAGGATGCTATTCACTGGGGATAGATATAAGGAACTGCATTTAGGCAGGAATAATCAGCTGCAAAAATAAAAGAGAGGAACAACTATTTAAGTAGCAGATCTTTATTTGTAGGTTTTATGGATCACAAACTGAGTACAAGTCAACAACATCCTGTCCTACCTTTCCCTGACTGCCAAGGAAACCCAAACCCAGATATCCTGCAGTGAATAATGTAAACACCAGACTGTGGAGATGTGCAAAATTATGCTCCTTCTTTCCTTGGGACTAGCTATGCCACAACTGGACTGCCCTATTCCATTTGAGTATTGTCTCAGTCTAGTAAAATGTTTGAAATGAGAGTACAGAGAATTCAAAAGGATTCAAATGCTGGATGGTCTAGAATATATTACTTAAAAATATATTGGTTAAATTAGTTTGGTTTAGTCTTCACATATGTCAAAAACTGCTATGTGGATGTCTCAAAATAATTTGTGATGGGTAATTAAGAAAAGTAATGTGTGATGTGTGGTTTCATTTGACTAGACCTGCAGCTGCAACCAGAAATGTCTAACCATATTTTTTGCAATAAAAAGGTTTTAAACCACTGAGTTAGAGACTGGAAATGGTTTGTTAAGATCTAAGGCAGGACACTGATGTGCGGTCTCTGTTTGGGGACACCATTAAGGACAGGTCAGACAAATACCTGTCAGGAATGACACAGACAGGAATAGCTGATTTTTGTTGAGGTAGAGAGATGATTTGGATGGTTTTGTGAAGCCACATCATGAGCTGTGCCTTTTGGAAATGAAGGCAGGAAAAGTGCTCTGAGAGAAGGGCAACTAGACTGCTTGTACTTGACATTCCTGAACATTATACTGCTTTTGGAGGGATTTCTTTCCTGCTTTACTTACAGTTGCAGTTACTTCTGCATCTTCCCTCTTTCTGTAGAGTCTATCTTCCTTGACATTTTCATCGTTTCCACCTATGCCTCCTCCTTCAATGTACAAGAGCAAATGAGGTTATCCCTCAGATGAGAATAAATTCAAACTGATGACTTCTCTGCTGCTGTAGTGGGTATTGTATTGACCCTCACCTTGACTCCCCTCTAACTACTGGCTCTTGAGGGATGCCTCACCTTGCTGCTCAGTGTGTTCTCAGTTCAGTGTTTGAGGAGATATGCAAATACTTTGGCCGTACAGGCAAATCAATTGGAGATTGATCGTAGATAAACCATTTTGACCTCATGCAGAATTTATCTGAATATTCAATTACAAAACACTGTCACTGTTAATAAAGCACTACATATACTTCAAGAAGACACAGGCTGAAGAACAACAGTGTGCAGCTGCACACATGCAGCCTATTTTGCCCAAGATTGAATTTTCCAAAGAAAAAAATCAGAGTTGAGATGCACACAAAATTGAGACCAAACACCTATTAGACAAATTCAGAGGTTGCATATGGTGCAGAATCATGGCATTTCTTCAAAAGACACACCTTCCCCTACACTGTCAAACATGCAGACAGCACATCACTTAGCCCAGGCATCCTGAGTCAATTCGGAGCTTTAACACTTAATTATGTGTGGCCCTGGGCAAATTCCTTCTTCACTTTGACCTTTCCAAACTTCTGTTTCTCTTATTTATGCTGCAAAGCCTTTGATTTCAACAAAGCCCTGTATTATAGGCTTACACTACATCCATTTTAATGGAATCTCAACAGTATCAGCCCTACTATGCATTAACTCTGATTGTAATGATGGAAGAAAATTCAAAGTTTGACACCTTTTGCCAGCTTACTAATTATAGGAAAATATTATATTTTTCAAAGGCAATAAATGTTTGTACAGAACATTTTTCATAGAGTATTTCTGTACAGTTGCTGCTTTGGGCTGATATTTAGCATGCAGGAATTTTAGTGAAGTCACTGAACCACCATCCATTTAGGGATGTAACTGATATATAGATTAAATATATACTAGTGGCTTATGCATTTAGTATTATTTATGTATGTATTCTTTTTCAAAGAAAAATCCCATTTGACACAGCCTTAATTATGATGATTCAAATCTCTGGTTTTGCTAGCAATTCTACTTCAAGCTGTATTAGCAGAAAATGCCACCTACAGCACTGGGGATTGTAGCCAGAAACAATATACTCCATCTTTATTTTATCTTTCAGCTCTGAGTCCTTTTTAAATTATTCAGCTGTGCAAACTGTAGGCAAGGAAAGCAAAACCAACACCTGCCCTCTTGAGAAATAAACGCCAAACCCTCTAGGTAGGGATATAGCTGACATTTATCCAGATGGTGCATGGTAGCTCAAGATATTTCTTTTATTTATCTGCTTATGAAAAAACAGAGCAAGGGGATTCCAGTGAGGAAGATTCAATTAATACACAAAAATAATGTAATAGACATTAATTTATATTAAAGTGTGTGGTATCAGTACGTGTAAACATGTGGGTGCCCTGAACGAATCCTCCCTTGAATAAGAACAATAGATAGGGAAAATACCAAGGCAGCAGCCACGGCAGACAAACAGGAGTGGGATGCATTATTTAAGCATAGTATTTGTGAGTATGTGTTGCGCAGTGAGCTAATTAGATTTCAGTGTTAAGCAGCACTTCTCTTTTTCATAAACTTCCCACTCCACTATCTACAGTAAGGGGAAAAATACCAAATAATTGCAGATTAATCTTAAAATTATTCTAAAAAGTTTTAAAAATCTAAAAAATTTTAGATTAATTTATTAGTGTGGAGACAATGAAGTAAACCTCTACTTGAAGGGCTGGTGAACCTACCTGGTCACTGAGAGGACTCTTCCCTCCACCTCTGTGTGCAGGACAGATGCTAACTGAGAATTAATAGAAGAGTTTTTTCTTTTTAGTACACCTATATTTGGAGTTCAGCTCCAGGTCTTGTTATACAGTGTCCTTCATTGTGGGCATAGATATCAGCATGTTTATACTGCTTTAATAGGTAGAGTGAAAATGTGGCTTGGAAACCATCTGAAAAAATCAGGGCAAAACTAATCCAAAATTGTGGGAGGAGAGGGATTATACAGATATTCAAAAAGCTATCAAAAGCTTCTTTCGTGCATGGGTAGGGCATGAGGGTATAAATACATGCATATATCTTCTCTGCACTTTGCTTTTGTTTTGCCAATGTGAAATCTTTTTCTGGCGAAGTGCAATTTGCAGGTGTTTGCTGAAATGAACCCTGGTAGTGACCTACATATTACAGAGCCTTTTTCCCTGGTAGCTGACTCAGGTTATCATCAGCACTGTGTCTCAACTGATGCATAGCCTTTGATGAAGACAGAGCAGTCTAGTCTGCAGCGTTATTAGTGTTACTGGTAACATAGATGATAACGCCACACGGCTTGACATTTACGAGTGAAACAAAGTATTATGTCCTTCATTTATGATTATGAGGACAGTGAGACTTATAAGGGAATATGAAATAGAGCCAAAAATGGTTTACATGCCAGTGTAGAGAAATTAGATTTTATCTTGTACAGAAACCTGGAAAATGCATAAATGTTGATCCACTTTGAATTCAAAACTGCAATCTTTACCATTAATAGACCTATTTATCCAGGTGTCTATAGATTCTTGTTGTAGTTAGTAAACAAGTGCTTAAAGCTTTGGTGTTTGGGGAAGGTATATGAACTCTAGTACACTGACCCAAATTTCTGACCTTTAAAGTAAGTAACTGTAAGGAAAGTTCTGGCAAATAGATCTAGAAAAATAATTCATTGCTCATACATGTTAAGATTGTTAGAGATGGGGAAATAAAATGAAACCCCATAGCCTATCTCTACTTTGTGAAAGTAAAGGTTTTAGAATTTTCTCTCCTCCCTTTGGATATTAAAAATGAAGACATTGACATCTGGTGGGCCACGCATTTCTTTATGGAAGAAGGAAAGAAATAGGGGTTTAAGACTTGATTCATCAGACCCAGTTTAGATGCTTACTTTGGGAGTAGATGAATCATGCTGTAGAAATGTCTCTGGGGTGAGACGAATTGAAGTCTCGGTATTCTTGCCTAGTCCTCCAAGGATGCATTTTTGTCGACATGTAGGAAACTAGATGCTTATGACATAGGCTTTGAGGATGAAACAGCTAGTTACAAGAGACATAATGTACAGATTAAAAAAATTTAAGAATTGATGGCAAGTAAAGCTATCTGCCATACACTAAGTGCAAAAATCTCATCCAAGACATTTGAGTTGAATGCTCAGTAGTTGGATTTGAGTTTCTGCATTGTTTGTGTTTGGTTTTTGGAAGTAATTTGGGTTGGACTTTGCTTTAACTACTGATGTCTAGTCCTGTCCTATTTCCAGCTGAACTCAAAGGTTAGCAAGCTGAGCATTTTAAGACTATCAACGCTTCTTACCAAAGTTTCAGGTATGGTCACTTTTGATGTCTTTAGTCTTGGTTTGAAGCATCTCAATGGACTTCCTGAGAACAAGGACCTTCTCCCTGGTCCATCAGCCATTTTCATGCAAGCCCTGATATAATCAGGCTTTTCTGACAATAATAGAGAAATTTAAAATTTGCATATCTCTGTACAGGTAGGAACACAAAACTTGATGATAATACAAAATGATTGCTTATGTGGAGCAAATTATCTTGAAAGCATCTGATGAATGATTATGTTCACAAAAACATAAATATGTGAATGCAATACATAACCAAATATAGATCAGCAGGAGGATATGCATTTTCTCTAATTTGCTAAAGTATTGTAACTGCTGCCAATTACATACTGACTAATCCTGGTCTACACCTCATACAGATGATGGAGCTGTGACAAGCTGCTTGGTATGAATAATTGTTTATGAGAGAGTATGTCAGACAGCTCAACTGATTTTTGTTTTAACTCATTTTGATCCTCCTTCAAAACTTGAAGCTGGAGTCTGGAAACACTGCAGTGCCTGCCATCTGTTTTAACTGGGCAGAAATTCAGGTTCCTCCATATTTTTAAAGTAATTTTGATAAATGGAAATGTTGGAAATGTGTTACACTGCAAAACTTTATCTATTAAAACCATATGTTTCTTCTTTAGTAGATCTCTCTCTCCTGCATTCGTCCTGCCCTCTCACACTATTGGCAAGACATTATAATTTTTTCAATCTTCTAGAATTTCACAGAAAGTCCAGAATTTAGTAAGTGTTAAGATAAGTGAGCCAGAGAGTTCCTCAAATGGTACTTTTAAGAATTAGATGCAAGTTTCCCCAGCCTGGTATTTTAAAAATTGTGAAATTCAGTAGCTGTTTAATGTCCTTTGTCACAAATAGGCTAGAAAGTAGTTCATCATACAAGAATCATCCTTTTGTGATCTCTCTTCATTTTAAATACAGCATGGAAATATTTCATAAACACTTCTGCTCCTGCATTATTGTGAATAAATGTACCATCTCTGTTGAGCAATGAGCCTGTACCATTGTTAGATGGTGACTTCTGGGAATCTAGATCTAGAACTAGAAATTGAATTTGAAAAGAATACTGGAAGAGTATTTATCAATTGGTCACTGTCAAAATAGAAGGATTCATAGAGTAGTACCTACTTCTAGCCCATATGCTATTCAATAGTTAATAAATAGGACAATGGAGTGCAGAGTGTGATTATTTGATTTGCAGATGGAGCCAAGCTAGGCATGAATATACTGAGAATGGAATAACAATTTAAATGGATCTTGACAAATTGGAGACAGAATCTGAAAATAATCAGATGCTATTCAATGGGTTCATATACATTAGGCAGTCATTGTCTATTTTGTAGATGGGATGGATAAAAGTGATTTAAAGGGCAGCTCTACAGGAAAGGACATAGGAGTTAAAACTGGCCATAACTGTAGATATGCTCAACATGATTCAACAATGTCATATTGATGAAAAAAAGTCCAGAGCTCTTTGGGATCAAATGGAATTTATTACCTCAAGTGTACCCTGCAAGACATGAAGAAATTTTTCCTATTGATTCAGCATTTAAAGGCTTCACTCAGAGCAATTTTCCAATTATATGTGGACCAGTTGGAGAGAATTCAGTAGAGAAAAATGATGATGTTCAGTACTCTAAAAGTGTGACTTATGAAAAATGATTGTACAAATTGGGTTATTTAACCTGGAAAGGAAAGGACTGCTAGAACCAAACAACCTTCAAATACATAAAAGGTGTTGGCAAAGGGAGGGAATAATCCATTCTTCCATATTCTATGCCTAGAAGTAATGAGTATAACTACAGCTTAATTGGTAGGAAAATGAAGCACTGCAATAAATTACCTAGAGAATTGGTGGAATCTCCATCTTTTAAAGTCCTTAAGAACCAACTAGTGGAACACCTGTCAGAAATGACACTGGTGTAATTGTTCTTTCTGGAGCAAAGCAATAACAGACTTAATGACATCTCAAGGTTCCCTTCAGTCCTGTGTCTCCAGAGAATTATTGAATGTAAAATACATCACAATGGAGGGATGTGGAAAATGCTACAGTTCTGATATAGTAATGGAAGTTAACAAAGACACAAGAACTAGAAAATCAAGCATACTAGCACTAATTGTGAGAGACAAATTTGCACTAAAGTTCCTGGTCCTCCTTCTTAAATGCTGATTAATTCTTAGGGATCCTAGCTGATCCTCTCACAATATGAAATATAAAATGTGGAGGTATTACTTAATACCATAAAACCACCTCCAATTATAAAATTACTAGAAATCAAACTCCTGCCATTTGTTGCAAAGTATTTAAATACACTATGTAGATGTAATATTTTAACAGATTTGTGAACAATACATAACACATTGTGAATTTGATTAAATTAAGCAAAAATGAGTAGTACACTTCATGTAATAGACTATTTTTCCCCAATGATAACATACACTGAAAAAAACCAAAGTAGAATTTATCCCTCAACATGTTTTATCAACTTAGCTCAAAGAGGAACTTGTTCTGCATAGGCAGTTGAAGCAGTAAAAGAAAAAGAGAAGTCTTTACTTTGAGGGAATAACCATGGAATTCAGCAGAGTTTTCTTAAGTAAAATGATAAAGAAAAACGGTAAAGTTTAAAGCCTTCAGTCTCTTGTGCTTTGGTGTTTACAAGAATAAATGGAAATAAACCAGAAAACAATTTGTAAGTGGTATAGATGGCTGTGAAAGAAGCTTGTTCCATACTTGGGCAGTCATGAGATAAAAAAGTCAATCAATCTGACTGGGTGAAGAATAGCTAATTCAAAACAAGTAGAAGCACAAGGACAGGTTTCATTAAAATCAAGGTAGTGGAGCAGAGAAACAAAGCCTGATGGAATGGATACAGAGTAGGACTTGTGTTCTCTGATAAGAAGAAATGACAGTTTTCTTAGCAAAGCCTGAGTTACTTTGCAGAAACAGAAACATTTTCACTCAGGAAAAGCAAACAAACAAATAAACAAATTCCCCTGTAAATTGAAGGCATTTGAGGATCATACTCTTCAACAAGTATCAAGATTCAGCAACAGAAATACGACCACATTTTAGTGATGTGTTAAGATTTCGTATTTCCCACACAAAAAAAAATTACTCTTTTTTGTCTGTTTATTGAAAGTAAAAAAAGAGAAGATACAGAATATTACTTATCAAGCTTAGAATGGAACAATCTGTGGGTATGTAGCTTGAGCTCTACACCATAGGCTGCATTACTAAATAAACAAATTCTTGTTTAACTACAGTGCCTCTCCCATAAAAACACTGAAGTTTTAATTAAAAGTTGTCAGTGAGAGGTCATATCAAAACCTAATCCTTGAAATCATTCCTAAATTAATAATTCTTAATTTAAAACAAAGATAACATTTTATTATCAAATTAAACTGCCTCCTTTCAGCTTCCAGCTATTTTATCTTGTCATATATTAGTCTGATGGGCTGACAGGCTCCCTATGATGCTGTTGCTGTGGTGCATGTGAGTACTTACACAGTACAATCAAGTTGCCCATGAGCTTTCTCTGTGTTTATTTAAAATGGATTGACACACTGCAGTATATAAAAATAGGCCAAGTTTCTCAATATTTAATGCTTCTCTTTGATTCTTGGAACTCGCGCTCAATTATTGCTACCCAAACTATATTTGTCTAGATATTGCACACCTACATTCTTTGGGTTTAGATGGACTACTACATGTTTCCCAGAAGAATTTGGAATGTTTTCTATTACTACACTGCTAGTAAAGGCTCAATTAATTGGTGAATGCCACTAGAAGATTTTTATTCTCATAAAGATCCCTTCTAAAATGTGAAAGTGCACTTCTTTGCGTTGCTAACTATTGCATAATCCCAGATGGAAATGCAGAAGCCATGTTTTGTGGTGTTAGGTACTGCACAGTGTGTATCACCACAGTCCAAGAAACTGCATGTTGTGCTGTCCAGTGGGTATTCAGCAGATACCATGGAAATGTCCTCAGCTTCAGCCATGCTAAGGTGACAGAAAATTCAAGCATTTATTTGCGAAATCCCTGGTATATGACTTAATTACAGATGTTAGAAATAGAACAGCCATACATCCCTGCTTATTCCAAGGCCAATTTTTTTCTCTTCTACTTTGTTTCTGGTAATCAGTGCGACCTGGCCACATGACAAGGATCTCTCATTTTGTACACTCACAACAGTTTAAGGAAACTATTATGGCGTAATTATACATAATCAGCCTTGCTTTGAGTAACTGATCATTTCACATCTTAATTGATCATCCAGGCACTGATGGCTTCAGCATGACCTTAATGTGACTTGCTAATGACTGGCCCCAAATAAATGTCTCCTTGAACTCTTTCTAGCTGAGTAGCCTTGTATTTTAGTTCTGCATAAAGCCTTTTCACTTGACTAATCTATAGGGCTTAGTAAACCTATCTTCTGCCAGCCATACCTTCCATAACTGTATGAGTGCATATGGCTCAGTAATGGCTCTTGTTTGCAACCCAAAAATGACAGCGAGTAATCACATAGGGGTGCTAATGGGCACAGAGGAGATCAGTCATCAATCATCACTTGGACACTGTGTGATTTTACATTTAGCTTTATTAAATGTGCTGTCTGTACCTAGCTTCTGGGCATTAAAATTACATGGGGTTAAGGACTTGTTCTCTTATTTGGCCTTCCATCAGTCTTCGTGACTATTGGAAATGTTATCTGTAATGACTTTGGGTTTTTTCCACGTCATTGATTAAAAAATATGACCTGTCCTAGGGCCATAGTTTCCTTGGGGAACTGCATTAGTAACTTGTCTATTTGGTGATGGTTCCCCAGTTGCATGCTGAGAGACAGCCCATCAACGAATGTGGCCTGGACCTGGACATGGATATGGATCCAAATGTTAGACCCTTGCTGAGGTTAAACTGTTGTTACAGTCATCGAAGTCCAATGGGCTTTGAAAGATGTGCTCTAATGTCTCCAGACTTCTGGGGAATTGATGCTCACTCAACAATCCCCTCTGCTAATAATTTACCAGGCAACAACACTACTTCAGTTACAGCTATTGACACACTGCCATGCCAATCCTCCAGCGTCTCACCAGGCATCATGATTTATTTGTGATTGATGAAGCAGTGAAAGAAGATGCTAGAGCACTACTGTCAAAAGATTGCTGAATTTGATTAATTTCAGCATGGAATGTGTTTGTTTTCCCATGTGATGGCAATGAAAAAAAGGTGAACATGTCAAGCCTACAACAATATTTCTTCTGACTGAAACCCCTTGAGGTATTTTTGAACCCCAGGATATAGAGATGGGATAAATACTTGTGAAAATGGTGAGAAGATGAGATGTGATTCCATGGTTTACAACAGACCTATAGTAAGCATGGATGAAATGTAAAATATTTGGGCTGGTCCTGAAAAGGGTGCAAATTAATTAAGATGAATATTGTGATTCATCTGAGGAAGACACCTCATGAAGTGAGGGGACTACTTCTATGAATCAAATTAAATATTTTTGGGATCGAGTATCTGATATATGCATAAGTGCGAAAAATATAAATATGTTTGGTTTTGTCAGAATTTCTTATTAATTAATCTTGATATGAAAGCTTGCATTTTTAGATGGTAGATTTCAGCTGACAACAGCTGAGTATTCCAGCTGTCCTTTGAAGCTAAAGACATGTTGACAGTTTAGAGTTGTCAGATTGCTCTTCATGTATTTTGGTATTTTTTCCTAGCAGCAAAGCTTAAAAAAGGCTTAAACCCTCATTTTGGATGACCAGAGTAAATGATTAATTGCACCAAATGACAATTTGCATGATTTTTTAAATGGAAAGAATGAAGGATCAAGAAAGACCTTTTCTGTTTATATAGTTATTTACAAAGATGTGAGTACACAAAACCTCAGCAATATTGCAGCTGGAGTTATTTGACAGTGGTGAAAAAGCATAAGCCAGTCTATAAACCCTTTCAAGCTCCCCACCCATGGGACTTTAAACACAAACAACCAATACCTGCATTCTTTCATGTTGTGTAACCTCTTTCTGTGTTTTATCTATTTACATCACAAACTTTATTAATAGGCTCTTATTGCTGTTGACAACCCATACTCAAAAGATAAAAAAAACAGGATTAAGATTGCTACTGAAAACACGGGGTGTAATTGAATAATTAAAGAGCGTCAGGACACAAAATAATTTTGAAGAAACAGTCGTGATGATGGAATTTCCTTGGTTTCCTGCTAGATAACATCTATGCTAAACCAAATTTATTTGTATTTTTTGTGATTTTGTTAGCAATTCCTCAAAAATCTACCATTCTACCTTGAGGATGACTGACTGGGCCTAGAATGCTTATTTTAGTGGTAAATGTACTGTGGAGAACATGCAGTTTAGTTCATATATATGACAGATATGTCAAGTGCCTTTTGAAATCATGATGAAAAGAGCTAATAAAAATATTTTTATCAGTCAGATTGTGCTTTTGAGTAAAATTTAATGTCAGATTTGACTGAAGGCAGTAATAGAGAATTAAGAAAACCATGTCTTAATATCTGTTGCAGGATTACTGTCCCTTTTAGTTCATTCAAACTATGCCTTATGCTTCTGTCTTTGAACTCAGTTGCTGTTGCCAACCAGGGCTTAATTTCTTTTTTTTCTGCAAGAGTGGTGGAGTTTTCTGACACAGAGTACTTACTCCTCAAAAGTCGTACTTCAACCCACTAAAGGTACAATTCTGCTCTCTTCTCTTCATATTTTAAGTATTAGCTTTGCTGTCCATATCCAGTAACACTGAGCTAAAGTGAGTACTCAGTTCTCATCACCAGATACTAGTTAAATACTTTGAGTTTATGGTATTAGTTGCTGTGCTTAAAGTAAAAGTGTATTGCCTAGAAGGATAAAAACCCCTCCCTGCTTCATAGTCACATTACCTTGGGTAGAGGTACAGCGAAAAAAATTTCAAAGAACAAAGTGTAAAGTCTTAAAAACATGCTTCCAAATAGCCTAAAATTTGATTTCCACATATCTATCTATCTATCTATCTATCTATCTGTCTTACAGAAATACTGGAAAGAGTACTACAGTCCATTTATTTGTCACATTAGACATGGCACTTTTGATTTATGGTACTTAGGAATTTATTTTATTTTTAATGTTGCATTTATTCAAACTAGTGAACAGTGTACTCCAGATGGGTTTTGTACACTCAATTTACATCTGCACACTTTAAATCCCATCCTGGTAATTAGCCATGGATAGTCAGGTCTAAGGTACTTAAATTGCTCTGAGTGCTACTCTACTCCAAATGGCTTTCTGCATGTTTAAGTATTTTACTAGTCAAGATCTGAGATAGACAGCTCCCAACTTTGATTTTAGTGCCAGCAAAAACATATTGTTGTCTGTGGCATTTGTAGCAGCAAATGACAAAGTGATGATTCCTGTACAAATACAAGCAGTGTCCCTCTGAGTTTGCACTCTAAAACAAGAGAATAAGAAAAGCTGTAAGAATAGAGAAGGGCAGGAAGGATTATTGGGATGTTTCTAAGTGGCAGAATTAGTTAAATTAGCAGAGAAGAGTACAAAAACCAAGAGCAATGCAAGACTTTGGATAAGAAGGAATGAAGGGAATTACTTTTTTGGCAAATAGTAGGAAAGCGAGATGGAGATTGTGACTGGCATCACTATTTTATGCAAACATCCAATGAGAAGAAAATCTGGTGAAATTTATCACCTCTGAGAGTTTTAACCAAATTTTTGCAAGAGTCTTGCAAATGTGAATCACAAATGTAAGTTTCTGATTTCTGAGTCGCTAAGTTAAAAAAAGGATTAATATGCAAACCAAGTAAACAAAATTTTTAGCCTATTTTTTGTTTGAATGGGAATCTCTGAATACTCCAGAACTTAGTCTACAATGAGATTATGTGAATTTATGTATTGGTGCACAAGCAGAAATACTTCAGCACCTGAAGTTGTATGTGTGCATGTATCACTTTAGTTTAAAAAAGCAGTTTGTATCAGTAGCTGCTGCAAACTAGAAAATTTTCTGCTTGTGTATTCACTCTCAGTTCAATTAAACTAAAACAGTGTTTGTGCAGATAGGTGACTTCTATCATAATTTTTTTTGCAGTACAGCCTGCAGTCCCATCTTTTGCAAGAATCACAGCAAAGGTATTGGTTCAACAAGAGGTTATTTTGCATTTTTGTTTCTTCTGAAATGATAACACTGGAATTTGGATTACTTGTTCCAAATTTTTATCAGTTATGAACTTAATTCAGTTGAGAGAATAAATTAAGTTTCTAAGCAGAGCTCTCCTACAGCCTCCTGAAAGTGAAAATCTTAGGATCATAGAGTGGATTGGGTTGGCAGGGACCTTAAAGATCATCTAGCTCCAACACCCCTGTGGCAGGTATGCCACACATTAGATCAGGTTGCTAAGAGCCTCAAAATCTTTATTTCTCTTTGAAAAAGAATGCAAAAGTAGTCTTATAATAGATATTATGCAGAGGCAGAAATGTTTGGCCTCTAATGAAATAACAAAAACTTATCAGCATACAGTACTGATTCATGTTCATGCCTCCATAGTATCACCTGAATAGAATTACTGAGAATTGTATTAATCAACTTGTCCTTTCTGCAATTAATTACACCTAGGTGAAGTGTATGTAAAATGCTATTATTCAGATTTGATAATGTTTTATCCCCATGTTTTCTACTGTTTAGAAGATTACACAAAGTATAGGACCATGTTTGGCCCCTGGGTATTTTTAAGAGGTCTCAAAGGGTCATGTTAGGGTAACTAACATTGCAAGGAAAAGAGAGATTCCATGCTTTCTCTGATCTCTTCAAGGAAGACTTCATGCCAATCTATTTTTGGAGAAGTAGCAGACGTGCACCCATTTTTTATCTTCTTCCACTACAAAACAATAAATATGCTTTACATTCAGGGGAAGCACGTACCTTCAGGATGGTTTTCACTGAAAATTTAAAGATGGCACTGAAGGAGTTGCTGGGTGAAAGCACAGTGTGTGTCTTGTATGTTGATATTGTATCCAAATACTGCATACTATGCTTTTCAGCCAGCTCCTTCTGGTTCTTAGGAAATGGAAGGCCGTAGTGGAGAAGACCATCCAGTTTCTGTGAAGTGAGTTGCTTGATTTAGATATATTGTTAGCACAACCCCTTAAGTTGCTTGTCACGATTTGAGGGCAGGGCAGCCCTGGCAGCCTGCTGGGCTATGCCATATTTGCCTAATGAGCCTCACAAGCTTTCATTAATATTAGATGGAGCAGTGGATATAAACCTGCTGTTCCAAACTCTCCACATGCACTACGGAAGTGTTTGTATTTATGGCATTAGCTACTTCAGTGCTAGAGCCTTCCTATGTCAGAGGGCAGGGACTGCAAGGAAGAGGTCATGGTTTGCCTGTATGGGTGATTTTTTATTTAAGCTCTTGTGCCTGTACAGGATTTTTAATGTAGAGTACAGCAGACAGGGCCTTATAAAAATGCTTAACTGCAGGGGAAATGAAAAGTCTCCAAAGTGCTTGTTCAACAGCAACAAAAATCTCTATTTCCTAATAGTACAAATGTTCTGTTAGGACATACAAATTTGCAAATACTGAGCAAACATCATAAAATGGAGGAATTCTAGTGCGTTGAATACATGGCTAGGGATGTATTTTGCTATTGGTCGGGCAGAAACAAGTACACAGTTGCTGCTTGCATCAGTCTTGCTCTTGTGGCTACATGGAAATATTAGGCCTTTGGATGTTACCAGCTCATTTTTGCACATGAAACATCAAAAGCCTCCATAACCCACTGGAATCTGCTGCTGTGCAGGAAGGAGCTATGGCTGGACATTCTTGCATATGTCCTACAACTCTCAACACAGGGGGTCTCTCTAGATTCATTTGAGGCAGATGAGACCTCAGAGGAATGTGGTGGTGAGGAAAATGAGTCTAAGTTTAAGAGAATATCTGTTTACATAACAACATCTGTCTGTTTTCTCCATTTGCTAATCCTGTGCATTCCTGACCACAGCAAGGCTGAGCTCTGCTATAGCCTTCTCTTTAGGCCTCTGACTTAATTTCCATACTGCCCACTTTCAGTCTTGTGGCAGTCATGCTTATACTGTATTTCGGCAGGAGCACAGCAGTGCTCTAAGTTACCTCATTCTCCTCTGTGCCCCTCTATAGCAAGCACCTCTTGCAGATATGTCTGCTCCAAGTCATTATGCATCACACACAACCTTTGACCTGAGTAAGTTATTAATAGAAAGGCCTGCCTTTCTCAAGCCAATTGGCCTGCAGCACACTGAACTTGCTGGACAGCTGTGTTGTTTTCTTTTTGCTGCTTGTAAGATGCACAGTCTGTGAGCAGGACTGAGAAAAGTGATTTAGGCCTTCCTGCGCAACCTGTACCAGGTTGGGTACTGTGGAGGATGGAGAGATGAGTGATTCTTCTGTCTCCCCACTATATACTTGAACCAGAAGCATTGCTGAGAGAAGTGACTCCAAAATAAAATGTATTACATTATACCATAGTGGCTACAGCCAATTGAGGTCATGGCTGTATTCCTTCTGTTTTCCAAGGACTTTCAGGACTGCAGAACAGAGATCAGCACCTTGTCATGTGACTTCACCGTGTGGGGTAACTGGCAGTGAGTTCCTCTGGGAAGCTGGGTTTTGCTGTTTTGGAAGGTCAGGAGAATTCTCAGGTCCCAGCATTTTCAGTCTCTGTGTCCCAGTTCTACAGCAGGGACTGGGTATCTAGTGGGATGAATCTGGGGAATCTTAGGTCAGGAACAAGATGTTATTACTGTAGGTAGGAGCACACTTATAGTCATGTGTAGCTACTCTAAGGGACACTGACAATGTGACTTAACCAATACAGTCCATCACAGTGCCAGAGAGCCCTTAATCTTCCTTGGGATTACAGTCTGATGCACTGACACCTGTATTATGTTGTCTCTTGCCTGGATTTGCAATCACAGGTGCAAAAGAAAAGCATTTAAAGACAGGTAGAGATAACAAAATCCTTCCTAGCTGCACAAGTGAGTTTGTTTAGGAAATTGTCAGCTTAGTCCCCAGCTTTTAGGGTTGACCTCTAGTAAATCAGCTTTAGAATACCTCTCCTCTGTCTCTTTGTTGGCCATGGCTCCCTTTAGGGCTGTTGAGGTTTAGCTGCTTGCTCTTATCTCTCCTTGTTAAACCTTCCTTCCTCTTCTCACTTGGATTTATATCTCTCTGCCCTAAACCTCCTTTCCCTTCCCACTTTCTAGTGCTGGGTCTAAAAAGTGAAAATGTCTTTAAACAGCTCAAATTTCTCTTTCCTTCCCTTTCCCATTATCTTTTTTTTTGTATCTCCTTACACTGCATTTTTCACTTAATTCTTCTCTTCTACATTTCATGTTTTATAAAAGTGAAATATGATGAAGCACTGAAATACATAGAATTCTTTGTCCTGAGCTATCCTAAAGAACCTCTATTACCAATAACAATGCGACCTAGGGCTCTGATGTGGCCAGCCTGGCCAGCAACTAAGCCCCACACAGCTGCTCACTCATCCCCCTGGGCAGGATGAGGGAGAGAATTGGGAGGGTAGCCTCGTGGATTGAGATAAAAACAGTTTAATCAGTATAAAGGAAAAGCTGCTCACACAAGTAAAGCATGACAGGGAACACATTCACCGCTTCCCATGGGCAGGCAGGTGTTTGACAATCCCCAGGAAAGCAGGGCCCCATCACATATTATGGTGACTTGTGAAGAAGAATGCCATCACTCTTTTCCTTCTCACACACCTCTGTGTGCTAAGCACGATGCCATATAGTCTGGGATATCTCTGTGGTCAGTTTGGGTCCCAGCTGTGCCCTCTTCCAACTTCTTGTGCACCCCCAGCCTCTTTACTGGTGGGATGGGGTAGGAGCCAAAAAGGCCTTGACACTGCTCAGCAACAGCCAAAACATCCCTGTATTATCAACACACCTTCCAGTAAAAATCCCAAACATAATTCATGCTAACTACTATGAAGAAAATTACCTCACTGAAAACCAGCACAGGCTCCAAAATGATTTGTTCAGGACACTGGTCCCTCTATTGCATTCTTTGAGTGCTAGGGAGCAGGATGGCACAAGGGCTTCCCAACTCTCTTTGAAGGACAGTGCTTTCCTTCCTTGTCATTGGGCATGGATCTTGCAGCAAGAGAGTGAGAAGCAGGGGGCATTGCACTGTGAATGTGTGAAATGTAGGGCTACCTGGGAGACAAAAGTGGTTTAAAATCCTGTTGTGCTTCTCCTTCTCGACTTGCAGGAATTTGGCAAGTTCACTCCGTTGATGAGTAGAAGGAGTGGATGCCCATCAGAGGGTGAAGGCAGTGTATACCTGTGCAGAGAGTACCCTGTATGCTCAGTGAGGTAGTTGGAGCTGAGGGCTCCAGGTATTCCCCTCTGCTGTGCCTTAAAGGCAGCCTCAGTGGTCTCCAGAACACAGAGGTTATGACACTTGTCACAGGGGCTATTATTTAAAACCAGGTATGCAAGAATGCTTAGAAAAATCAGTACTGACTTTATCTAAAAAGCCTCTTGCTATGAGAATCGATCAGCTATCTTGAGCAGAGATGAGTTTACAACTACTGTCAAAGCCAGCAAGGTCCCTCAGGGCTGGTAAGGCTTTCTGAGTACTGAGTCTTTGTGCTTGGAATAGCTGGTCTCCTAGAATATACATTCAAACTTCCCTCTGGCTATTTAATGAGAAGATCAATAGTTCTTATAAATGCTTCATCTTTTTTTACTTCAAAATATAGTTTTAAAAAAGTTACACTTAGTTGGACTCTATCTCCTTGCATCTGAATTATGGCATTTCAATATTTATATTATTCCTGCTTTAGAGTACTACCAACACATTTTTAAAAGAAAAAAAGGACACAAAAACACAAACAAAAGAAACCCAAATAATTTTATTTCTAACTAAATTGATGGTCAAATTTCTAACCGTCAGACCACTTAATATTATTGCAAAAACTGAAATGAATGCCTGTCATACACATACAGAGGTAATGTGTTCTCCTTAATAATATCTAGTTACTGGAACCTTGCAATATTGCCTGTAAAAGCTTTCATGATGCAAAAAGAAAAGCAGAATATATTCTTAGTGATGACCTAGGTGAATTAAAATAAAATCAATTTCAGTGCATCAATGTATATAATCCATTTCCTTCTAAAGGCTTATCCAAAGACTTTTAGCCTCAATAGGCCTAGGAAGGCCAGGTGCTTGGCTGTGACATACTCTAGTAACTGAATTGCAGCAGGTGCTTGAGATCCTATTTTCAGGAGAAAAATGGCCTGGCTAAAAGGATAATTATTATGCTAAATATTACTGCTCTTACAGCTCTCTGCAAACAGAGCTTGGTTCAAAATGATTGGTGTATAAAAGGTGTCTGCATATGAGAAGACAGAGCTGAAAAATTGGTTATAGGTAGGCTTCGTGTTCACTATGTAGTGTGAAAAGACATTAAAATATTGCAAATTGAAATGCTTACCTAACACTCTGTCTTTCACATTATGAAGAGCCATAGTACATTAGTCAGCTTTGCAGGGAATTACAAACTGGATTTAAAAGTTACAGAATTCATCAGTACATAATAAGGTTTAAAAGTAAAAATATAAATTCTTTTTT
>VZRX01009465.1:117539-189131 GCA_013398075.1 Notiomystis cincta | reverse complement strand
AGAGAAGAGAAGAGAAGGAGATTCATCAGTGTATATAGTTGTTGCCCTAATGGTTCTCACAAGAACCAGCCTTTACCAATAATGTGCCAAGCTAGACATTTAAGTTACATCATGGCGATGACTAAGAAATCATTGGACCTCTACTATAATCCTTGCTCCAAATTATTCAGAGTAAGTAGAGTACAATAAAATAGAATCAATCAATCAACCAACCAAAAACCAACTCAAACCTGAGCAGACAAATCGTAAAAGACCTGGTGTAACAGGCAGTCTGGAAATGTCAAAAATTGCTGGAGAATATCTAAGTAGCCTTTCACAGTAAATCTGAAAACGCAAGATGTCAGTGAAAAGATAGGTAGAGGGAAAATCTGAGCTACTGATCTGGGGTGAACCTGAGGGAAAACCAGACAAGCTACAGGAAGATGTTAAGGATCAACACTTAAGAAAGCTGTTATAGCTGGCAGAGTAAATTAAATTACTCAATGAAAAATTAAGTTTGTAGCATGTGAACCAGTCCTCTGAGGTAGATATATAAGCTAGCTATGAAAAAAAAAATAGAAATAAAAAGAGTGAGAAGGCAATGAGAAGCCAATGAAAAATCAAGTCAGTCTCCCAGTAACAGCTGGAATTAAATGTAGTATGGCAAACATCATGATCTCAGAGGGCATCAGGTGCTGGAAAGAGAGGCACACTGACTATAGGACCAAATCTACCAGAGTTTGCAAACCCTGGAGCACATTTAAAGCATGACCAGAGAAGCGGATAATTTTGTAGCCAAGACCTAAGGATTATAAATCTGAAAACTAATGAGATATGAACACTGAGTCCACAAGCAAAGTGGAAATATAGCACTGGGGGAAAAACTTTATGCATGAAGGGTAAATTTAAGTAGTATATTTAAGTAGTAAACACCGAGAAGAAAGCCCTGTATAGAGAGGAACATACCCAACCTTGAGTTATGAGTGAACTTTCAGAAGTCTAAGGTATTAAATAGCTGGAAAATTTGGCGAAGTCCTGGAGGTCACAGAACTATGCTCATCTGAAGATCAAGTACATGTGGAAAAAGAAAGATCTTTAGTGTATGGCTGGAATTGAAATAAGAGACAGCTAGCCTCACTGGGAGCCATGGGGAAAGTGAAAAAATGGCCAGCTTTGCTATATTGGCGCTATATATGAGGCTTCACCTATGTATAGAACTAAAATACATCCTAAATAAATCTGTGAAAAGGAAACATTTGTATTACCTACCAGGGGCTAAATCCTTAGAAAAAAGGCACAAATCTCAGCTAGTAGACTTTGCCAGACCCGCACTGGGCCAGTGTGACTGCCTCTGCATTGTTGTCCTGGACACAGGACCACAGAGGAGCTGGGTGTCACTAGGATGGCTCCAGACCTAATCCTCTGGGCCACACAGTCTGGCAGCAGGGAAGAGCTTAGGAAGTTCCATTGTCTTCCAGAAAAGGTAATTAGAGCTCATCCAGTATTGTCTGGGTTTCTTCTTTTTAGGTTTCCTAGGCAGTTTCTATGAATAAGGGGCAACTCCTTAGAAAAGTTTTTGTGTTTTTTTTTTATTTAGGAAAGGTTTTCTTAGGTATATCTAACCCTTTAGCCAAAGAAAAAGGGAAAGCATCAAAGTCATTTTATACTTGCATAGTAAACATAAACTTGGCACGTGTGCTATACAATAGATTTGCTCACTGTGAGACCATCTGATTTATTGAGGTTGAAGTCAGACAGTGAGGTAGGTTTGACATATTTTGTCACAAAAAATGCAAGATTGTCTAGACAAAGATGCTATTTTTGACTCAAAACCAGTATTTGCCTGCAGATCCTTGAGGTGCAGAAGAATAGTCTGGTACTACATCAATGGATGATTGTGTCTAAGCATGTGTCAGCAGTGTCCTGACATACTGAGCTTTGTTAACAAAATTGCAGCCAATTAACAAAGGAAAAATGATTATTCACCTTTATCTGGTACTCATTAGATCACATTTTGAATGCTGCTCCCAGTTTTGGTTCCCAGACAAGACATTGGTAAACTGGAGTGAGCTGGATGAAGGCCAACAGACCGGTCAGGGCTGGAACAGCTGCCCTGTGAGCAGAAGCTGAAAGAGGGAAGTTGTTCAACCTCAGAGAAGATGGCTTTGGGAACACCTTACAGCATTCTGTCCATATCCACAGGGAAGTTAGCAAGAATGCAAATTCCTCTTATGTAGGGTTATGGTAGATGAATGAGAAACAACGATTCCAGACTAAAAGAGGAGAAGTTACAACTGAAACAAATTGTCCAAGGGTCTCTGTGAGGACAGCCAAGCATTGGGACAGGCTGCCCAGGAAGTTGTGGAGTTTTTGCCGTGGAGGTTTTAAAGACCTGACTCAACAAAGCTCTGAGGAACCTGGTCTAAATGCTGAATTCACTATTAACTCTGAGCAGGATGTTAGAGCAGATGCCTATCTGAGATCCCTTCCAACCTGAGAGATCCCATGGAAGGCCATCTTCCAAATTCTCTCATGATTAGTTTTGGGTTATGCAAGCCACTGAATATTTCCCATTTTCTTAAGGAAGATCTAAGTGCAGAACAAATCCATGAAAAGTATTGCAAATTATAATGTGGGGAAAATGCAACAATTCTGCCTGCAAAATGCTAATTGTGAATGGAATTGGTAACAGGATGTCCTGATTGCTGGCAGGAACACTTAAGACTGTGACTTTTAGAAAATCTCTTGGTCTTTTGACAGCTAGATCACATTTTGTTTAGGAACCAGCGTTGATTAAGATTCAAAAAGGAATGGTCCAAGTCTTGCAATTTTGGTCTTCAGTTCACGTAGTCCATATTTTCGTTTTAAAGGGCTGTATCTGATTAGCCCATTATACATTTTTCTGTATTCTCAAATGTTTAATAATAAATGATGGAGGAAGCTGCAGGTCAGATTAATTAGTCTTTTTGACTCTCTGTGTGTGCATTAACATTACTGAAAATGGTCTGTTACTGCTTAATTAAGCCCGCAACATAATTCTTTGCATTGATTAGGTACCATGCAGGTGCCCCAAGTTCAGCTATTCAAAGTTATGGCAGACATCTAAGTCAGACAGACTTAAATCAGAGGACTAAAGCTAAATGCCTAATTTCCTTATATAATCCATAAATAAAAGTGGATACTTCCATGAAAGGCAATCAGAACATCATTATCTCATCTATATTAATTTGTATAGCCCATTATCTTCTTCCTAGCTGACATTTGTCATAACCCATTTCAGAGGATAACCAATGTTACTGCTCCTACATAGTAGCAAATGCCCCCAATTAAAACAGGCCAGGATTTTTCCAATTAAATGGAATAGACATGAGAGGTTTTGCTGGAAAAGTGCCATACACTTGATGAGATTCGTTAGGCTAAATACTCTCTTTTATTTCCCCTGAAACATGGCAGGAAGCCTTTCTGCATAGAGCATTGGTTGGTACACAACAAACCTACTGAAGAGACAAAAGTCACGACTGCAGGCAACGTGACTACGTGGATCCCTTGCTGGAGGACAGACCTCTGCTAGAAGGTTATGCACCCATAGCTTCCATTTCACCCAGACGCCAATTCGTGCTGATAGATTGTGTACATTTTCCACAAACACTGGAAGTGGGTTTCATCTCAAGTAGCTTTAGACACTTACAGCATGTATGGGATATATCAGAGCTGCTCTGTTAGATTCCCTTTATTGTCAGCAGGGAGAAGTAGGTACCAAGAAAAATGATTCATCTGACCTGCCTTAGAAATCTGCTGAAGGACGAGATGACTCATACTTCAGCAAATTGTATTACCCTCCATTGATAGGAAAAGAAGTTCAGACAAGTAGCCTGACTGCAAGTAAATCCCACACAAGAAAACAACACTGATCCATAAATCTGGGACCAAGAGAAGTCTTGTAATAAAAGGGACAAACAGCCTCATTCCTACAGAAGAGCCACATTTGCAGTGTACCCACTTCAGACATTATTAAAACAAACCCAGATAAAGAAGTATTACTGTGCTATGATCAAAACTACAAGTCATACATTTAAAAATCTAACTTTTTTATATATGGAGGGTTTTTAACATTGATAAAGCCACAGGAGATGAGAATGGTAGTTTCTTTTTCAGAATTTTTATACATCTAACCATATTATAGTAGATTTATGTATCTGAACCTTTATATGGCCACCAACCAGTACAGTTCCTTCTGAATAGCTTAACTATTAGCATGCAAAAGCATAACTTGAAGCAAGTAGCAAAAAAGAAGAAAAGCTTCTTTGGAATTCCCTTTGCTTCTCTCTGGGAGGATAAAGTTTCTGAAATCTGTACAACCACTCTGAGCAACATCAGCTCACGACAAGTCTGTCTGTACCTGTTATTTCCTGTTATTTCTTAAAGCCTTCTTTGAGGAATTATGTAATTTGGTGAAAATCTGTTGGTTTTTTTTCCCAAATTAAAAAACTCTCTTTTTTTCTCTGATGTCTGAAGAAGAAAGTTAAAAACTTGACTGGGAGAAAGTGCTTAGCCAGAATCAAAAGAAACACCAGAGCTGCCATTCCCTGGTGGCCTGTAAGGCTGCCAGGCAGTCTCCCAACCCCAGAGCTCAGCATCAGGCCTTGCCTAAGCCCTCTGTCCTCCCCCCGTAGTGCTCAGCTCTGCTGCAATTCCAGCTGCCCAGAGTGACTCTCTGAGTCATCACAGTTTCAGCACCACATAATCCTGAAAGAAGGGATGTGAAAACAATGACTTGAGGCTTCAGGGGGAAATGTACACACTCCAAAAGAAAAGGGAAGTCAAAATGGAAGGGACACGGTGAATGTGGTCACTTAACAAAAGCATGACACATCCAGAAATTTGAGGAAGGGCAAAATTGCCCTGGGTGCCTCCAGTAGCAATGCAGAGCCCTGAGTGTGACAGAGGGAGCACAACTTTCACATGGAGAGGTCATCACCTTCCCCACCATGGAGAAGAATAACCAGAGAGGCCATCCTTTATTGAAAGGGAGGTGAAATCTTCTAGCAGGCAATGATGACAATGATGGACATTCAGCAAACTGCAGGCTCATTTAGAAAAACTGCAGGAAGTTTCTCAATAATTTATTCTGGATCTTCTTAATGAAGAGAAGTGAAGCTTATTTTTGAACATTTTAATCACAGAAAAATGATGAAAAGTCTCCTTTCTCAAGAATCAAGTAAAGGAGAAAAACCTGCCATGATGCTTTCCCACAATTTAGCACATGGACAGCAAAATAACAATGCAAAGGTAATTACCCTTTTTGACCTGAGTGGCTGATCACTGTGTTGAGGTTGTGGTCGCACATCCTGATCTGACTGCAGCAGAGCCAAGTGAAGACACTGCCAGCCTTGGCTTGTTCCCAGCTTCTTGCCTGCACTATTTCCTGGGGTTACTGTCTTGTGGACCTGCTGGCATAACTATTCAGTCAAGCGCTCTCTGCTTCAGTAAAAGCAAGTCAGATGAGCTGATATGTCATAAATATAAGGTCTTCTCAATCACCCAAGCAGTCACACCAGCATTGCTGGGGGTCTCGAACCTCAGCTACCTCTGGCCAAGGACTGTTTCTTTATAGAGAATGGAGACCAACCCTTTCTCCCTCATGCTGCTGAATTCTAACATCTCCATGCTTTTTTCCTGACAACTCTCTCCCTGCAAGCTCTGTCTCTAGGTCCTGCTAAAACTCTTTCTCTGATTTTTCTGCTGCCTTGGCTGTCAGCTTCTCAGGTGTTTCTGCTGTCTCCAGTCTGCAGTCTTCCCTGGCAGCTTCTCCCACAATGTCCAATCTCCCTCCAGCAGTCCTACTCCTGCCTTGTTCAGATCTCTGCAGCTGCTGTGCATTTTGACTCATTGTTCCCAGTGCTTTGGTTGTCTGCTCAGTAAAGGAGCTTAAATCCTTTTTGGCAGGGTACCAAGTGCATGGGTTCTTCAGGAAAACAGTAAATCAGCAATGGTCTGCATTGAAGTTAGGCACAGAGAATTGCAATAAGATAGACATTTAAGTAGCTCTGAAGTCCAGGATGTATGGTGGGCTGCCTTTTGGAAAGAGACACTGAGATATGTGCATAAGGCATTGCTGTCTTTAAGGAGTCTTACCCATTCTTCTTTGTGGACTCATCCCCCAGCCATGAACGGGTGATCTGAAGGCAAACAGGCTATTTCTGGTCTCTGGTCTGAGCTGCCCTTTCCTTGTGTCTGAAATATAGCCCTGTGGCTGACAGGCCAAGCCTTGCTGGCATCCTTCAGCTTGAGCCTGCTGTTCTGGGACCAGCCTTAACAGGGTACCCTCAGCTCCCAGCATTACAGTGTGTACCTTTAATGTAAGTCTCTGGCTCATGATTTCACTTTCAAATGAGATACACAGTATAATTTGAAGTGGCAGGGAGATATATATCCTCACAGAGGTGCATGCTGTTAAATATTACAGCTGCTTTCTCTCCAGAATATTCCTACACTGCTGTGTTGCTAGATATATGTTGGTTGGTATGGTTTAACTAAGAAAACACATTGTGAATGTACACACTTATAAATGCAGCAGAAATCATCAATAATTCTCTTTTCTTCCTGTTTTCTGACATGTATCTCATGACCTCAGTGCCTGTCTAATGTAAGAGGCTCCACAGATGTATTGCATCTTTGTGGAAAGGGTTTGATATTGTGGGCTACAGAGGTGTACCTTCTGTGAGAAGTTGCTGGAAGCTTCTCCATTTCTGTGGAAGAATTTGATTGGTAATAAACTAAAATAATTTCCCCAAGCTGAGTCTGTTTCACCCATGACAGTAACTGGTGAGTAATCTCTCCATGTCTTTATCTTCACCCACAACCCTTTTGCTGTATATTGCTCCCTGTCCAGCTTAGGAGGGGAGTGATAACTGAGCTTTGGTGGGTACCTGGTGTCCAGCCAGGGTCAGCCCACCACAACAATGCCTCATGCAAGGTCACAGGCAGGAAGCACTGTCCCTGTCATGACTGAATCTTCTGCCACAAGAATTCTCGCCCAGTTTCTCAAGTTCATATAAAGACTGAGCTCTTACCTGAACTTTTGTGTTTTCCCAGTACTGAATGAAATTTCTCAGGCTTCTGCAGTGCAGTTATCGTTGTTCTTTGTCATTGTGTAATCTCTCTTTGCTGAATGCAGCCCTGTAAAGCTGTTAACCTCTAGTTCTCATTTGTTTTTATAAAGCCTATTTTCTTGAAAGGCTTCCTTCTATTGACAGCATATAACATTTTCTCCCTGAGATATCTTTCTTCTGACCTGAAAACTTAATGCTCATTTTCTAATATTTCAAACTCTACGAACAGAACATCCTCCCTCGCTTTCCTCAGGAAATTTTGCAACTATTTGGCTTTGATCTTTCTGTGATTTTTATAAAATCAGGTCCAGCAAATCTTCAAATAACATACAGTTTGCGGAGCAGTTTGAAACAGAGCTAAATTGGAACTGTACTTTTAAATACAAAAAATTGTGTGAATTTTAATTAATTTTACTTCTTTGTTTACCCTTTTTATTACAATAATCAAATAATGAAAAATTTTACTGAGCAGAAGTAAATAGCTAAACTTTTTAGCAGTCAGGTGTAAAAATAAAAAATCAATAGAATCACTTTCTTCCTATTGTCTCTTGAAAACACAGAGGGATTAAACATAGTGGAAAATATGACAAAGAGCATTGAACATATGGCTGAGAGGGAGACAGTGCATGAGTTGGGTTTTTTGTGCCTTGAAAGCCTTTATTCTTTCAACTTTTACTATCCTAAGTCACTATGAGAAGAATTTGTTCCTCCAGGAACTGCCCTAAACCATGGGAAAAGTGTGGCCATATTGGTAAGGCTGCTAAAGAGACTCTATTAATATTGGGGAAAAAAATAAAAAGTAGTGCTGCTTTTCAATCTGAAAGGGAGATCTGGAGCAAAAGGGCAGCTGGCTCTAGACTAAACTGATTAGTGTGAGTGGGTATTTACCTGAGTAACATCTCCCATGCTGGGCTCAGCTCTAGCAATTCAATTCTGATAAAATCTGCAAAAATACAGTTGTGCCTGATGAAGTCTGGCCTCAGCATGCTCAGTCCTTCAGCATGCACGTTGTCCTCATAGGTAGATACCAGTGTGACAGAGTGGCCTCTGTAGCCCACACCCCAGTGTGTTGCTGGTGTTAGTGTTTCTAGAATTTTTCAGTCTAAAGAAGCCTTGTAAAGAGTCAGCACTGGATTATATGGAGCCCTTGACCACTAGCCAACCTACTACTTGTTTCTTTCCTGCTAGATGAAATCCTCCTCCCACCTTCCACCCACCATCATCTTGGAATGGTATCATCATTACAAGCTTCATATTAATTAATTCACTTTTGTAAAACACCTAGTTTTCCTTCTAGTACTTACCTCTTGTGAAATGTTTCTCACATGGACTTTCTCTGGCCTTAACCTGACAGCAAGAAATCCAGATAAGCACACAATAACTTGGAGTGGTTTAGATCAGCTTTCAGCCTCTAAATTCAGCTAGATAGCCTTACCTCTTCTGGGGAGATTAATCTTGTGAAAACAGCCATGGTGCATAAATGTTAAAGACAGCTGCACTGACATAGTCTTGTGTTTGCTTAGCTCACCCTCTAAAGTGTTACAGTGCCTGGTCTGCTGCTGATGCAGTCTACCAGGGCAGGATGGCTCCATGCTTGAAAAATCCCAGGCTGCAATCTTCCAGGAACAAGTTGTTTTGGATGCATATTTATCTTTTCCTAATTCTACCCGACTGCTGGCTTTAAACTGCCTTTGATAAGTGTAAAGCAGAATATCAGCAAGAGACACAGAGCTTCTGAGTGCTGCTAAACTTTTAGCAGCCTGCAAGGTATCTCCTCAAATCAGAATTAGATGTGTGCTGAATAGGGAAAATAAGCATCAGCACACACTGGGCACCTTAACCACCACTCTCTGTAGGGTATACATCACTCATGAGAAACACACCATTTAATTAAATCTCTATATGATTTATATGATCTCTGGCAGATACCCTTCCTGCAAGGATTCAAGTTTCTATTACAGATCTTGACATGGGAATGCAAAGTAATATAATGTTAGCATCAAATCTTGACAAGAAAAACAAGAAATAAAATATTTAAATTTGTATGTTTATTGTATTACTTACTGCTGTAAATTGTTAGTAAAAGCTCTTAAACTATTTTGCTTTCCATTACATCACTTGCAATACTAAGATATTGCTCCTCTTTTATTTGTTTGTACCCGACAGGAGCCTGAGCTACCTTTGCTGGCAGATTTGAGGTCCAGCAAAGACAATTAGTCAGACATTAGTCAGTTCATGCTCATTGCCTCCTCCTAGGCAGAAACTGCAAGAGCTGGGAGCATGTGGATGATCATTTTTCCCTCCCTGGCTGCAGAGTTCTGTGTGTGATAGATGAGGTTTTTACTAAGTGTTTATGAACTGAACATGGCACTCCTAGTTCAGCAGCATTCAATGTGCTTTTCTCCTATTCTTTGTAGTATGACATACCCATTACATTGTTGGAAAGGTATAGGACAATGGCAACAGACATCTTCTGAAACTTACCAGGTCTAGTTATGGGGTTTTTATCTCACAGTTTTATGCCACAATATTTATTTTTTTTCTGAGCTCACAGTATCATGTGAAAAAAAATGAAAAATAAAAATCAATTCCTACTGATTGAAGTGAAAATTTACTTTGAAGGCTCAAAATCTTGGACTATAACAGATATTGTTTTATTATTGCAAAGATTCACTATTTTAAAGACAACCACAGAGATCTTGACAGGCCACATATGAACAATTTTGGAGGACTTAGGTTTGACAGAACTGTAATTCCTCTTTATACAATGACCTAGGGGACTGGCACCCAAAACCACTCATAAACCCCAGGAAAGCAAACTGTCCTCTAGAAGTGATAACCATAGAAGAAAGAATAGCCATTTTTCCTGATGCTTTTATCTCTCTGACAAGCTCATCACTCTCATCTGTAGAGCAGCACTAAAGCTTTCTTCTAATGCTTCCTTTGTGCTTTCACCCCACTTGGCTGGAATTGGAATTGTCTTTCGACCATGTGCTTGAATGCAGGAGACTTTTAATTCAAGGCCAAATAATAGATACTAATGGCAAAATAGTTCTTTATGATCAAATATGATATTGACTTGTAAGTTTTATATGACTGATTAAATTTAGGAAAATAAATCAAATTCTAGTCTTCATGTAGGATCATTAACATACAGTCCCTTATGCATGATGCCATTCCATTGCACTGCTTCCTTATCACAGCAATAGCTAGGAACCAAGATTAGATCATTTTTTACTTAAAAACTCAATGTTTAGAAGCATACACATGAAAAAATCATACTTCTCAGCAGGGACTTTTAATTCTTTCAGTACAATTGGGTGTATTATTTACTGACTGTTGAAAATTCTAGAGAACAAGGACATGATTCTGAAATTGCCAAGGTAAATTAGGATATGTCTTTAATCCAGGGACTCATATCCTCTCTTCTGCTCCCAAGAGAAAATTAAAAATATAAAATCTGTCTTTCAATATGATGTAATGTAGTGAGATGCAGTGTTTCCTCTATTTATTGGAATCAGTAGCTGGAAAACCACCTGATTCCTCACTATAATTTAGTTGGCAGCTGTGTGCAGAGCTCCATGGGAGTAACATTTGTTTGGGCTAGTGATACGAGAGGGATTCAGAAAGCGAATTCATACACAGAATGAATCCACACACCAGGACCCTCTTGGAAGGGAGACACCAAAACAATAAAGCTCAGCCATTAGCAGTGCAGTGTGACTAACAGCAGCAGTCCTCAGGTAAACAGCATTTGCACAATGGAAAAGGAACCAGCCAATAACAACGGCTTAACTATGCACAAAGTCACTTTGTTTAGTCTTTCTTAATGTCCCAAAAATGCTGGGAGGAAGGGCTGTGTATAATGAGCTGGCTTAGTAATTGGGACACTGGCTAAAAGGAAACTGAAGAGAGATACAGAATGGTTTGGTTTGTTGGTTGACACTCTGTCATGTTTCAGCCATGCTCTGGCCCAAACCTGGGGTGATTTGATAAAGCAGAGACTTCAAGTTTTGATCATATATATCTTAATATCATGGGACAATGGAGATTATGTCTTATAATAATTCTGCATGGCTGTGATGAATTTATGCCTTTTAAAAAAGTTGGACACTTTCTCAAATGAAAACCAAACAAATCATGTGTAATGTAGCTGTTGAAAGAAAGGTTATTGCTAATAAAAATAAATTTACTGGGGCCATGTGAGAAAATATGGTAACAAATGCACACCCATATGGAAATGCAGCACTAGATCTGAAAGCTTATGAAAACACCTGCATCTAAATTTTGACCTTAGACTTTTCTCCTTGTTGTATTTCTCTAGGCTTAGCCAAAATCTGCAAATAAACAATCCAATCAAACTGCAGGACTTCTCCAGGAATTCACTGTGTCCATCTGTTTGTGAGTCAGTCACAGGGAGAATCAAGTAAACAATAAATACATGAAGATACAAATAATAAAACTTCACTAGAGAAAAAAAAATCACTTCTCATGCCATGACTGTGGTGTGTATTCTAAAACTGGCAGTATTATTTTACATTTATTCTGGAATAAGGAAAAAAGGCAGTAACTCAGCAGGCTTTCTGTGATCTCTTTACAGACACTTCATCATTTATTGTTTATTCCCTTTATATTACTTCCATAGAACAAAATTTATGTAAGTGTTCTTTATGTTATTATCATTTCCTCCTAGTTTGAATGTTTGCAATGAAAAGGGTCCCTTGGAGAGTAAAAGAAGATTCTTAATTTGGTCTGAAATGTGACTAGTTATTAGTATTAAAAGAAACATTTATGAGGAGATACCAAAAGAATTTAGGAAGAATTTTTAGGGTTAGAATTAAAAAGATTAAAGGAAGAAAATGCTACAACTATGTACAAAGTCTCTACAGGGTAGATGTATGATTATCTCAGTACCACTGAAGATGGTACAAGGAAAGGTTTAAATTGAAGCAAAGGGGGGAAACTTGCTTTTCTATTTGTTCACATTATTAATTTAACAGCAGTCAGAGTATCATTGCTGTTTTCTCCACGTAGCCACTTTTATCCTGCTGTTCAAACCATTCTCAGGAAGAGCTCTCTTTCTGCAGTTCACCTGCTGCCAGGTTGCTTCTTTTTCCCACATGAACACCCAGAGACATTCTTCATGTTCCAAGCAGCCCCAGCTATTCATGGTATTCAAAGGAAGCTTAGAAGTACAGACAAACTGAAATATTTTATAGGGCATGAGGGCAAAGCAGCTAAAGTAGAAGGCAGTACAACTCAATATTTTGATGGTACTGAGAATGGGAAGTGCTATTGGAAAGGGATGATCAATATTGCTTTTGGAAGGATGAATTTTTTGATGGGAGAAGGAATCCTGAAGTTGTAAGCAATGGTCAGGATTAAGGAAATCAAAGAGCATTTTCAAGCTTTTGGGGTCATTTTGTGGGAGACAGCTGAGAAATTTTCTTCTCTAGGATGATTTTAGTGGAGATATCTTCCTCTCCACGTCTCTCAGTCCTTCAGGATCACCTTAGAGACTTCTCTTTCCTGGCACTGCAGAGACACCACATTCCCAGTCTAGTCTTCCTTGAAGGTTCCCCAGCCATCCTATCCTCTCAACTTTCCTAAGTTTCTGCACCTCTTCTATTATCCATGCCTCTTCAGGAAGGCTTCCTCTCCTCTGAGAAATCTGTTTCCTGTATCATATATCCAGTCACAAGATTCAGATCTGGATAAAATTGGCCATCTTCAAATGTGAGATGACTGGGAGATGATTACTCACTGTTGCAGGTGCATCTCCTTCTAAGTACTGTGAAGTTTTCCCAGCAATAGCTACTGTCCTGCACACCTGATCCTGGACTCAGCTTCAGCAACAGGGGGCTCTGGATGCATGAGATGAGGATTGACTGTTCAGATTAAGAAAATATGCTCTAGAGGAAATTAGCCCCAAGTAGACACTTAGTTGCTTCAAAATTGTGTTCGAAGAGCAGTTGACAAATTTGGATCATTACATAACTAGAAGGCTGTGTTGAACGGGTCTCTAAAGGGTCTTTTCTGAGCATAATCCCATGTCACAGACATGTCTGCCTTGAAAGAGAGAATAGCATGCTTTTTTTACTACATTTTCAAGCAATCCACCCCAAGTGAGGAAAGGTTATAAGCTTTTCAAAGAATTAAAATGATAATTTTCTAAAATAAATAGCAGCTCAATAGCCTTGACAATAGCTCAATAGAATGATTGACAGCATGAATATTGTCGTGTATTATACACAAGTAAACAAGTAATTAAAATGAGCAGATTAAGTGTGAAAGACTATTTATATATAATTTTTTTTTTTATATCTCTAAGGACTTAAAGGGAAGCAAAAGAAATTTAGGAAAATATTTCCCAATGGAGCTGTATCTAAATGCTGCATTAGGAACCTGAGGAGACCAGAATCTCTCCATCACTGGAAGTATTTAGCCATTGTTTCCCTTTATTGGCCAAGGAAAGAACAAAATAACCTCTCAACACCCCTTTCCAGCTCTAATATCCACCATAGTGTGACCACTGCCTTAGCAGTAAGCCTAACTTGTTGCTACTGTGAAATGCATCTCTATTTCATAAAGCATACAGCTCAAGAGCAGCAGTTTTGAATTTAAACTCTAGTGTTTCAAGTTCATATTCTTACCAGAAATTCAGAGTCAAGACTGATACCATGCAATCTGGAGAAACTTTATCTTCCACAATCTAGCATAATGTCAATGGTTTATTTATCGAAATGTCAATATAATATCCTTAAATAAAATCACTCAAACCCTTTCAATAGATACTTTCTTTTAATATATAATTATAAAAAAAAATGCATTCTGTTTTAAGCCAGTAGTTTCCATGAACAAATTTCAGGCATGATTTACCAGTCAGTGTGGCCCAGGGACCATTCCCAATGGGTTTTGTGCAGCCCTCTGGATTGGAGTTTGAGATTTTTTTTTTAGATGCGAGCCATTCCATGCCAGCAGATCTCAGTGCCCAGTAAATTAAATTTGCCTGTTATTTTTCCTTGTATAAATGTCACCTCTGTCTTGGCATAGTCATAGACTTGGGTTTCAGCTGATGACTGTAAGTGTAAATATAAAAAAATTAGCACTGAAAAAACCAAAATATACAATACAAAAAATAGTCACATTTTGAGTTTCACTACAACAGTAAGTACAATAATCTCCAAATAATATGTCTCATCATTTCTCCTACTGTGCTTTAAAATAATCTTCACAGGTTTTTGTTTTTAAAATCCCATAAATTCCACTCTAAGGAAGTGCATCTCCTCTCATGAAGAGGTTATGAAGAGACAGCCACGAGCCAACTTCCTAGATTTGCCTTTAGGTTGGAACATTTTGGCCATCCACACATACCAGCTTTAAAGAACATTATTCACCATCTTGCTTAATAGCTATTTTTAGAAAGACACATCAACAAAAGCACCCACTGGAACTATAAATAATAGCTATGGGAAATGCATTTTAACACCCAGGCTCAAGAAGGAAATGTCCATCCTCACAAGCTGGCTAAATATACTGTAGTGGTTAGGAATACAACACGTGGCATCTGGTGGAGCCAGGACTCATCTGACAATCTGTTGCAATAAGTGGAGCAATTATCCACAACGTGAGAGAGCATTCTTGAAGAGCTGAGGCTGTGAAAGGTATCTTCCTCAGAGGAACGACCTACAGACTGAAAGCTGCATTCCATATAACGTTACTGTTCTCCACTTCATAATACAAGAAATAGAAGGAGAAAAAATAAAATAAGAGGGTTATTTCATGACATTGAAAGGTAGTGAAGAGCTTTTTAATGGCATTGAAACATAATTGGTTCAACACTGGGGGATGGAAATGCTCTCTTCTAGTTTGCAATTGCCTAATCGGACAGGAGCTGCCATGGCAAGCCTACCCAGATTCAAGAGGGAAAGAGACGTTCAAATAACTTTAAAAGTTCTTGCTATTATACCCTATTAACTACAAAAAAGGTATGAAACCACCTGCCTTGAGGTTTACATATATCCATTTCTAGTCAAGCTCAAGGTAAATATTAATGCTGCAGTGCAGATTATCTCGTGTCTAGGTAATGCCTGGTACTTATATTTTCTCCTGAAACATTCATTCCTGGCCTCCATCATGATGTTGGACCAAACAGATGTTTCTCCAATCCAGAATGGACAAGCTTGATTTCTTGTCAGGAAGCATATTTATAAGCCCTGTCACAAATGAAGCAGTCAACACATACTAATAGGACAAAAAATTTTGTGACGTAGGAAGAAAATCTTCTAAATATGCTGTATATGTGTACTTCAGGTATACAAAATTAATTATTATGTTAGACACTGCAATAGAAATTCTGGCTTGCACCATGATATATTTAATGTGTTTCTAATTAAATAAACTGTCTCCCTATAATCAATTTTGAAATAAAAGCAAATCTTCAGAGTACATAACAAAAGCCTGTGACTCTCTAGGACATCCATCATGGGTTGTGTTGGCTGTAACAAGACTATCCATGGAAATGCCAATATCATATTAACCTTCCATAGTCTGCTTTGATTACCATTACCAAGCATCTTGCAAACTTTCATCCTAAAATGTCACTGTGTAGCTTTGGAGAAGAATAAAACCTTTTCGTGATTTCTCCTCTCACAGTGTATGAAAAGCTCCCGATTGCAAACAGAACGAAGAGAAAGGATTATGCCACCACTACCTAGAAGTGAAATATTTATTCCTAGAAGTGAAATATTTATTCCAAGTATTTTGTTTTGATGAAAATTTGTGGTCAAAATGGTTACAAAACAAGGCATCATGACAAAAAAATGTTATGACTGGCTGCCTTTTCAGTGAGCCACAAAGGTTACATTGGACTAGATGTGCATGGAGTGGAAGAGACAGAGGGAAAGGCAGAGGGTGTCTTTTAAGCTGTAGATCAAAGCTTCATTCACTAATATATTGGAAATGTCTCCATTGGTGCCCCATATATCAATGGAAAGAGGTTGACAGGAATTTACCTTGGAAGGCTTCTTTTTTATGTTTACACCCAAGCCACACAACCGCATGATGCAGGTTACCATGAGGTGGGGGACCAGTCTCCTGCTCAAGAAACAGGAACACACTATAAACTCACTTTTCATCCTGTGAGCACAGCCAGAACTTGACCTAACATGCAAAGGACAGTGTCTTGCAGGTTAGATGGAAGTCTGGTAGACCTGCTTCTCTTGGAAACATGAAATGCTAATAATCAAGACTAACAGTTACACTTTGACTTCAGCTCCTCTGCCTGCACCCTGGCTCCTCTGTCCTTCTCATCCATTATGGTTCCTTATAGATCTAGACATTCCAGTGTAAAATAAATTACCTTGTTCCCTAAACACCAGTTCTTTGGTTAACTTTCTTGGTTGACATGAAATATTGACACGAAACTCTTTTCTAGTTTGTTCACAGGCTTTGTCACTAACAAACCAGTTGACTCACACCAAACTGGAGCCAACAAGCAAGTCAGCCTATAAAAGACAATCAGTGAAATAGAACCTTTGATGAATGCAGAAACAAGGTAGCTTGATGACATAGTTGAAGCCACAGATATGGGGATTTACTTTACCAATACATTTTTTTGGCTAAGTCTTCCATGCAGTTTAGCCATAAGGCCTGTAGTAACTTTGCATTTCCCACTTCCTAAACTTAAATTTTGTCATGCAATTCCTATTAGCCTGATTGTGCCTTAATAAAACTGGAATAGGTCAGAGGAAATTTGGGTTGATTATCCCATTGTTCCAAAATGGGAGACCCCAGTACCTTGTTAGAACATGTAGGAAGTTCTATAAACTTCAGATTATTTTAAGAGAGGGTGAAACAGTGTAGAACTAGAGAATGAAAAAGAGAAAAGAAGCCCAGCAATGGCTGCCAGAGTCAGTTGTAAAGCAGATTCTTAGAAGAACCACAAACATTATTATACATTATGTTTTTTTCTCTTATATTTTTAAACTCTCCCTCCCTGTCCTACTCCCTGCCCCCCTCCCTGCTCTGCCCCCCGTTTTGGTCTCCACAACACAGGATGTAGGAAAAGACAGATCAGAGAAGTCTTTTGTATAAGAATATGTATCCTTTGGATAGAAGGAAAAGAAGAATATGCAAAAAACTTCAATTATTTATACCTTTGCAAAATCTGCAGTGAGTGTACTGACACATTTTTTAAAATTATAACCTCCTTTACAACACAATTCTTCTAATTTAAATACAGGTCAAAATAGTTTTGCATCAGATGGGATCCTAAAAATAAATATAATTTGTAGATATTTTGTAAATATTCAGAAACTAAAAAAAAATTATTCAAATATAATGCATAGCATTTAAATAAAAACACCCTAAAAACTACTTGTGCTGTTAAAAAATAAGATCAGTGTGCATACCTGAGATTACCAAAGGGCGTAATCCATCAAAGGAGAATAATCCCCTGTTGTATTATAAACACAAATCAAGGGAGTATAAAGCCTATGTAATGTCACAGTTTTATATTAAAACATAAATGTTAGCACCAGGATAGATTTTGCTTTCAAGATATAGATCTGTATTGCATTGCCCCTGGGTGAGCTCATTACATGCCAGGTCGACTCTGGTTTGGTTTGCGATGGATTTCAGCAAGCAGCTTTCTAACTCTATGAGGGTAATGATGTGTGCAGCTTGCTCTGGCATGAAATCTTTCAGTAGTAGAAACTTCCTGGGTTGATAAAGACTGTAGCCTTCCCCAGGAAAACTGTGTGCTTGCTCAGCCTGCATGGCTTCCACTGGTAGAAAAATTTTCACAAAGCATAAAATTCTAGGTGCTGTGATGTGAATTACAGTTTGGAACAGGAAGAATATGTATTGACCCAAACTGATTGATGTTAGGGATCCAAACTGAATCTCCTCTTTAGAATTTGAATTTTTAAAAGTCTTATCTTGATATAAGTCAAGTATACTATTATATTTGCAATTGTATAGCACATTGTAATATAGACAAATAAGGAATGTGAAATAGTAATATCTACTTCAGGTAGATTTGTGTTATGAGGTATTAAAACTGACTTTCACCCGCTTTAGGAGAGATGAAAAATGCAGCAAAGGTACTAAACTATTTATTAACTATCCCAAGCATCTGACAATGTGCATGTGTTACAATCATTAGGATCTCTTTAGATTCTAACCATCTACAATACTGAAACACCACTATGGAGTTCTTTTCCTTCTAGAGAAAAGTACCTAGTTGGAAGATGAATGGTCTAATTTGTCCTACATGAAATGTCCCTTCTGGGCTTATGTATACATCAACTTGGCATATAGACTCCTCTCCCACAGGTTGTCAGGGTAGAAGGAAGGACAGGAAAAAAAGATGTGAAATGAGTAGTGTTCAACTTTGCTCCATCTGGAATAAATAGGACACCAAAAGTCCTGACACAAAGTGATATGTAATATGCATAACAAGGAAATAAGTTTTCTTACACTTTAAAAAAAAATAAATAAGGCCTTTCCCACATTAGTTATCATTTCATGATTCTTCAGACTGAGGGGGAAGGAAAAGACCAAAAGCAAAGTCAACTAGAGGCAGAAAAAAAAAGAAGGATTAAGGGAAGAGAAGGCTGTCCTTCTGTGGCCAGTAGTTCTTTCAGCTGTTTCTGACAGGGATGTAGGGCAGAGCCTGTTCTGGAAAAGGCCAAGGAAACTCTCCCAAGTGATGAAGAGAGGAGACCTTGCTGCATGGTCCTTGTGTCTAAGGATGCTTGCCTCTGCCTTGGGGGAGGCCAGAGCTCTCCCTTCACAAGAGGGCTCTGAAAAAGGTGGGGAAAAGGTTCTGAGTATGGACCTGGAGTGAGAGCACCTTCATCAAGGTCTGCCTCAGCAAACTTCAGCATGCCAGGAAGAGCTGAGCTTGATTGGCTACAGCTGGATACCGATAAAGGCTGCAAAAGGGATGGTGGTGACAAGTTACAGTGGATTTTCCCCTACAAATTTAATCCTTTTTAATGGACACTGCTGTAAAAATCTCATTTATAGCTTCTTGGCCAGCAGTAGCTGAAAACAGATGAGGAGCAAAAGGTGTTAACAGTTCTGAAAAGGAGTACTCTGGGAAAACAAATGCTCAGCAGGTAGGAAAACAAATCTGTATTGATGCTCAATAGTCATCTGCTGAGAATAAATGCAGCATTCTAGAATTAGCAAAATAATCAAACAATGTTGAAGGGTAGCAGAGGGACATCCAAGTCTGTGTGATTCACTTCCTACCAAATCAATCCACTTGGTTTAAATTTAAGCATTTTCCCAGTCATCACAGTTTCAGAGTATTTCAGAGTTAGAGGGATTTTGGCTCTTATGTAACCAGCACATACCATATAGAAACGCATTTTGATGTTTTTCTTTGTTTTTAATGGAAAAATTCATAAGTTTTCATAGATTCTTTTAGAGCCAAGATTTTTTTAAGGCAACACCACTGCTCTGCAGTCCCTTAAAAGGGGAGGAAGGGGGGTTGTTTTCTCTCATTGACACTGATATTTTGAAGTCCAAAGGGAAAATCAAGAATTACTATAAGATGAAATGTACACAGTGTGAAGAAAGCCTGTTGCTACTTTCCAAATCAAGTAGGGACACACATCAAAAATCTTAATTGCCTTTAAACACTGCTGTCCAGTGTTGCTTACCATCTCCACTAAGAGTTGTTCATATTTTTGGTCTGAAGATATTTTCTACCATTTGGCTCTCATTATGTCATTCTCTGTTAGACATAATAAAAGTCTATTATTAGAAGTTTATTCTACAAGGTAAATATTAGAAGGCTAATCATGTAATCCTCCAACCTGGTTTGCAATGTACTAATCCCTTTGAGTTTCTTTAGGTTTTCTAACTAGCATGTTTTTTTTGGACATCAAATGATTCCTAAATACTGTCCCAAAGCCCATCACACTTGTGAAAAAAATACAGAGGCTCTAGCAAACCAGTGCTCCAGAGACAGTTGAGAATTTTTTAGAGTTAAAGAATCTTTTCTATTCTAATCTCTACTTCTGTGTCGAAACATTACAATCATCTTCTGGAGCACCACTTTGCCCAGCCAGAATATGGTCTCTACCTAATAGACAAACTTATTTTTAGAACCACTTCTTTACCAGGGAAAGACCACAATATCATAAAGATTACATTCTTTATTTATTCCAAAGAGTTTATTAAAATTAGACATGGTAGATCCTTAGATTTCTTCTTGTTATGGCTATTATTTTGTTATATTTTTCCATTTTCAATTTTTTTGCTTTGTTTTATATTAATTTAAAAGTAAAATATCAGCTGCCTATGATAGAAATGCATAAACTGTACCACACCAACTCATATTACAGTGGTATCACATATAATCTAATGATATAATTATTGTTGGATACTATTTATAGGCAAGGTATCGATTTATCACATTATTTAATTACCAGACAACAAGACATTTTTATTTTTACTAATAAATTAAAATTGAAAACTGTCATTTTCAGTGAAAAAAAATAAAAATTTAGCCTATCCTGTGGACTGCTAAGGTTTTACCACTAGAATCTAAGTAATGGCATGAGTTAAGAGAAATTTTGTGATTCTTAAACCTTGCTTTTCTAAGGTTAGACTATAAGCCTGGATAGATGACAGAGTTGCTGTACATGCCTACTGCTTTAGCTGAAAATTTCCAAGAATGGTTGTTGCAAACACAGGACATAACCGACCCAGAGATTTTGCTGTTTATGTTAGTGGAGGGTGAGATGTTCACAGCACAGTAGAATAAGTACAGAGGCTCTGGTGGATTTAAGCCAACTTCATATTGCATCCTTCACTTTAGTCTTACTCATGGGCAAAGCTAGGAAATTGTCTTTGCACGGGGAAGGAAAATGTGGCTTGCTCTGAGGAGATAGAATTCTACCTGCTGGCAATTTTATCAGGATATTAGAAAACTCCGACCACACTGTTGGATAGGATGCAGTGCACATTATGCCATGCATCTCTGCTAAGGACTGTCTGAGAGCAAGCAGAAAATTCACCAACTGAGCCAGTGCACCTGTTTTCAGGTTTATTACATTTAGCACAGGGGAAAGCAAGAGAAAATTCATAATAAAACAAGCTCAAGCTTTATCTTTTAATGGGCTTTGCTGAAACGAGGGCTAAACACAACTCCCTGGTGTTTTCTCATGGGTAGTGAAAGCTCAGGTCAGATGACACCAAGGAGAATAAAGGGCTATGAAAACTCATATTAAGATGCCAAAGGCAGAGCCAATGCAAAATATTTAGTTAATTAATTGTGGCACTATAAACTTGAAAAGAATCTCACAGTTTGCACTCTAATAGAGCTGATGAGCAGGTTATACCTTCTCTGCACAATATTCTTAGAATGGAATAAGAGCTTTTGAGTACGTTGTTCATTTCCTTTAAAAACAACTTTTTTATTTCTACCTGAGCTAAAGCAAAATCCTTTATTTAAATGAAAGATTGTTTAATTTTGCTTTCATAACCTCAATTCACTGTCCTGTGTTTTCAAAGCTGAAACAGCTGAATCATGTAATTAACTAATCCATAAAGATAATTGCATTTGTTTCATCTTAACAAATCATGGTTTCATAGTTGCAATTTTGCTAAAGATTTCTGTAAATCAAATATTAAACAGTAAAATTTTTTAAGCTATTTATAAAAGTATTTTTATTTATAAAGCAAATTCTGAAACAAATTCACATTTTCTAATGATCATTTCCATGATTTGTGAATCCACGTTTTTCAAGAGGACGTAGAAATTCAAAGGTTTCAGGGAGTGCTTGGTTTAGAGAGGGAATAGGGTAAGAAAAAGTATTTGAAATTTCTATGCTTTTGTCAGATCAGTGGTTCAGCTCTAGAACACAGCCATACAACAGCAAGCAGCTTTTTTCCAAGCCTTACAGTAAGTTTTCTTTATTTTCACAACAGGTAGAGCTTTCAAAAGAAGGTCATCTGTCACCCAGCTGGAGATAAAATTCAAGATTTCAAGTGAGATCACCCATGGACCAAACACCAAGAGAGGAATCTGAGGAAGGCTGAAACCAAAACACATTACAGCACTGAGCAAGGAGTGGATGAGGAGAGGGAGAGGGACAAGCTGCCACGGAGCTGTGCAAAGGTAGAGGTGGAAGAAAGTGCTCTTACTCATCTTAGTAGATTCCCAATATCCTACGGATGCTCCTACAGACCCCTCCTAAGCTGAGGACATTTTTCCTTTGTTAGGGCTATGCTTACATGATGTGACACTTTGGAGCTGGAATCGGGATCCACTTGCTGGGGGACAGCAAGTGAGCAGGGCAGCATAACCATGCCAGAGGAGAATGAAACATTTGTGCCCCTGTGACATGAAAAAGTGGTGACAGAACTGGCATAAAAGTCCAACCTAGCCTTGATATAGGAGTCCCTTGGCACACGTTTGTTTCAGGCCTGGGAGAAACTAAAAGACAGCTCACCTCACTCTAGCAAATTTGGCACTTGTGCTTGTTTCCCTCTGCTCCACCTCCCTCTCCATCAGCCTTTTGGTTGATTTTGCTTTTAAATACATGCACAAAAAAGACAATTGTGCAAAATTCAAATTGCTATTAAAGAAAATTAATCCAGTGTATATCTAAAGTACAGTCATCTTCCAGTCTGACACCCTGTTTCTGTTTTCAGCAACACTCAATACTCAGAGTTCTATTTATTTATGTACATGATTTAAGAGAGAACCTTGTTTAGTTTACGTCTTTCTCTCTATTTTTAGCCTAATGATAGTTGGAATTAACTGGATTTACTGTTCTTTGAAATACTCACACGTACCAAAATCTCCCACAGAAAAGTATATAAAATTAAATGCTGACAGTTCCATTGCCCTTAGCCTCTTAGTCATTCTGCACATGAATAATAACTTGTCTTTGTCCACCTTTCCAAAAAACAAGAATTGTAAAAGAACGATGCATTTACATCAGCTCCTTCTTCTAAAGTATATTCTTACTGAGAAACTCCATATGGTGGAAAACAAAACAAGCACAATGAAAACCAGTGTTATGCAATATCTATTAAAAATCAGATGAGTCACCACAGACAAAGTTGTCAGGCCTGAAGGAAGCTAAAAACCAGCTAGCTTCACTATAGCAAACTCCTGAGATCTGAACGAATGTTTGTTATTTTAGAAAGCTATTCCTAATCATGAGCTTGGCATTTGCCAAATCAACATTATAAAGACAGATCAAATTTCACTTCAATATACTTTTTTAATATTTTTAGGGAGACAATTTCATATGCAGAGCTCCATTTAAATGTTGAACCAGTAAGAACATAAGGAGAAATGTGTATTTAGATATTAAATATAGCACTCACTGGGAAAGGCAAGATGAACAGGATTACTGTCTTCAGGATCAGTCTTGTGGGGTATGTTAATTCTCACAAAGCCAATTACTACTGAAGTAAAGGATTTTTTCTACTGGAGTTACTATAAAAGAGCAGTTTCTATAACAGAGTCTGATTATACCAAAGCTAGGCCATGTGTCTTAAATTAGATTGAAAATATTCATACAGTTTTACAGTTAGTTTTGTTTCTCAAGAAATGTTCATATCTTTCTGTAATTTGGAATGGTTTATCTCTAGTTTAACATTAAGGAGCCCCTGAGATGGAAAACTTAAGTACCTCCTTTTGGGGGTAAAAGGCATTGTTCATCTTGTGCTTTTCCCAAGGCCAGAGGAGGAAAAGGAGGTAGGGCAGGGAGAAGCAAGAGGGCAAACTTTGTGTTGGTTAAACTGCAAGGTGAAGGAGAGATCTCCAGTGTTCCCTACTCAGCTAAAGGAATGGGTTTAGGTTCAGAATACTGAGTTTCTGAGGAACTGTGGAAATAGTAATATGTTGTACATAAATTGCACACAGCACTTAGTTCTTTGGGGCTTCTGCTAACTCTCTTGGACTTTCTAAGGAGGCAGCAAAATATGTTGGACTCAGAGCTTACCTACACAGGAAAATGAAGACTAGTGCTGAGTATCCACACGTTCTGGAAAAGCAGTCGTGGTTCCTGTCAATTTCCTCAGGCAAATAAAATCTTTTGACTGTTAATATTGATTTTGAACAGCAGCCAGGGAGAGTGCTATCAGAACAATACAGTTAAATAACAAATTAGTCTTTCTGCCCCTCCCCTTAAAAGCAAAATTAAAATGTCAAATAAGAGCCAAAACGGTGCATAGGTACCTGTGCCATCAGAAAGAGGAATATAAGTGTGCCAGCAATGGTCAGAAGCAGTTTGTTCATGATGTCCCAGATCCAGCACTCTTTCTCAGGTCTCGATCAATTCTGGAAGTACAAAACCAAATAAAAGGTTATCATGCCCTGTTAGCCTTTGAACAAGACAGTAAAATTGAGACTGCTATTAAAAAGCCTTAAATTATAAAACATCTCCTTGAAAACACACTTACTGTAACTGATGGTCACCAAGGACTTGGTCAGTCCTTAAATTGCATGATTTTCATTTCTTCTGCCACTCATCATTACCCTTTGTCACCTTATTTGTTCTAGCCAATTTAATTCATTGATGTTGGTTGCAAAGGCTATAAAACTCTATGTGATTCTTGGTGAGTTTGAGTCAGCCTCATACATAAGTAAGTGTAGACCAACAGATTGTCAGAGATGCAAGATACTCTGTCCTTTTGAAGCTGTTAGACATGAATTGGAAAACAAAGCTGCCAGAAGAGTTTAAAAAATAATCTCAGTGTGGATTTTACCCCTTGAAATGCAAGAAAGCACACTTAAATCTTCTTTGGTTTTTATAAAAAATTAATTGAAAGGATGTGATGAAAAATAAAAGTTAATTCAAAAGAGTATAAACTTTTCAGTTCGTTGAATATCCTCTTAAGATGCAAGCAGACCAGAATTTCTGTAAAGAACTTGCTGTTATTTTAATATCTATTAGAGCACTCACTAAACACCTGACATATCTACAGTAGCCCCACTACAAGCCTGAAAACTTCCAAAACTACTCCATTTTCAAGGTTTCTGTAGGTATCTGAACCTCAGCCAAGGAGCATCACTTAGTTGAAGCTTGCCAGATTTTCAAGAGGACTGATTTCAAGTGAGCCCTGAAAAAACATCTTTGTTCTTGACCCTCAGAGTTTCAAAGTAAAGTCATCAAAATGCTCATAAAGGTCCACAAAGTAGAACTGCAGCTCTCCATCTCCTAGACTACCTTTGGGCAGGAGTAGGAGGCACCACTACCCCTCACCTCCTGCAGGCAGTGAGTGAGTGGAACCTGAGAACTGAAGGCAAAGCACCAGGAAGCGCAGATTCCTCTTTCATATAAAGTGAGAGAAAGCATCTATATTAATTCCCCAGTCAAATCACACATCTGAACCTTTCAGGGTTGTATTGCCAGCCTCATAGAGATAATCCTGTTATGGTGAGATTGATGGATCACTTATTCCAAGTAACTTTATTAAAATGTACTGATTAATCAATCTTAAAAACAGACATTGGAAAGAAGAGCTAAGCATATGTATTGGGATATATTCATTTGTTACTAATAAATACTTAGACCCAAAAGTAGTCAAAGGAGGAATAAGGAAGAAACATATGAAATATTCTGAGAAATAGGTCAAAGGCCAAAATATTCCTTAATTAAGTCTAACTCTGATAAGACACTGGCAAGGGGTTCATTCAGCCAAAAGAGAAGCAATCTATGCCAAAGCTCCAATTTTCTCCTAAACTTTCTGGTTTAGCTCGACTAGTGAAATACAGGACAGTAACAAGACAAAGAGTCACAACTGGAGTCTAGTAGTGAAGAGCAAATTCAATTTGAGAAGTTACCTTGATATGAATTGCACCCCAAAGGTCTACACAGACCACGTCTCTGACAGGGGGCAGTAGATAAAGTACAATTCCTAAAGAGCTTCAGAAGAGAATAAGCACAGCATCATACACCCCTGAATTACTCTTCTAATTTCAAGGAGTTGTATCTTCAAAAAGATTACTTTTCCATTCATTTTTTCACTTATTTCACTAATCTTGCTGTCTAGTTTAAAGCTCCATGGAGGAGATACTGGTTTTTTGAGGCATGGAACACATTCAAAAAAGTCTGAGAAAACACAGAACTGACAACAAACACCAGTTAAAGAGGCTGAAGCTGTTTATCCTGCAAGCCAAAGAGAAAGAGAAAACCAGCATGCACTGAAAAAAGAACTTTACTTCCTTTCCTTTTAAGGTCTTTTAAATTCTGGGGATTTTTTTCTCATCTTTGTGTCACCCTGAGGAACCAGAAGCATTCTCAGCATTGTCCAAAGTTCAAAAAAGAGCCCAACTATCTTGCATCTGCTTAGGAACCAGTCAACCACTACATTTCATTCATCTTGATTTCAGCAGCTGGTTATTGCAAGGCTGCAAATTAAGCTTGTTTAATTCTACAGAAGACTGAAGGAATATGTGCTAACAATCACAAAAACATGTAATGAGGTACTACAGAGTAATAATGTATATTTTGCCCTATGTTGTATAGGAATAGAAACATTGAGTCTAATTTTCAGTATTTCCCAGTGGCAGTGAAATCTCTGGAGTACAATGTCCTGGGAAGCTGTGGAGTCCATATTACTCAGAGCCTTTGGGAACACATAAATGGACATTTTTCATAAATAACCCAGGCACAGCTGATCCTGAGTTAGGACGTGGGCTTGGACTAGCTGACTTCTTGAAGTCTGGTGATTTCTGTGATTCACTGGTCTTCTGTCATGGTAGTCATACCCTAACCTTTGGTTTTGTTCAACACATTTCTGAAACATGATTTAAAAAATAAGTTGCTCTTGTGTGGTATCACAAGGAAGCCAGAATATTTCCTCTGTCTCATCCTTCTACAGCTTTAGACTCCACTACTTGAATATGTAAATTTTTCTTGTTCTATATATAAATGTGAGAAGAAAAATCAAGCCCAAAACAAATGCAGACTCTTTTACTTCTTCTATGTATGAGGCCTGGAGCACTTGTTTCTGTCTCCTTTTCTCTTATGTTCTGAACTCTGGGTCTCTGGAACAGACCATACATTTTCCACCACTGGGTTTCCTTCTTTTCCATCCACTTAAAAGGTTTTCAATACTATGAATTATTTATTAATTATTCACCAAAGGAAAAGCCATTTACATTGCATTCACAAATGTGACCAGCAAAAAAGAGCAAAAACATACTGTTTAAATAGTTATTTATTTAGATAACTAACTTATACTGCCTGATTCCAGTCAGGTGTTCAAATAAAAACAAACTACAATAATAATCACTCTTAAACCATTGGTTAAGGAATTCCTCTCTAACAGATGCAGAGGTTGAATGTGCTGATGCTCTTAAAAGCCTGAAGTCACTTCTGTCTCACTTGTGTGTTCTGTTTTGCAGCTGGACAGAGGCCAGCTATAAATATCTTGGCTCACACATGAAAGACAACTTCCAGTCTCCCTATCTGTATGGCCATCACTTATGATTTATTAGTGCGACTACTATCATTCCATCAGACTACAAGTAACTCTGAAAAGCCACATGAATCAGTATAAAAATGAAAGGCAATCCTGAAATTGCAAAATTAATGATTTCCTGTTTCCTACTGGTTTGGCTGCAGATTGAAAAGTGTCAGTCTTCTGCTGAAAAACAAGAAGAAATATTAAATAAAATTTACACACTGCAATTGTTTTCTTAGTCTACTCAAGCACTAAAATTTTGTTTAAATTAATTTAAAAAACACAAATAACATCAAAAGTTCCATCAAAAATTCAAGATAGTTCATTAATTGCAAATGAGCAGAAGAATGGACTGGACAATCAATGGCTGTTATTCACAGTGAATTCCAATGCCTGCAACATGTATCTTGAGTCAAAGTATCAAGGTCTGTGGTACCAAAAAGAAAAAAGATATTGTGATGCTGGAGCAACCTTTGAGATATCAATAATTTGTATAGCAAATCACTATAAATAATTTTCAGCATACTGGATTCTTGGGCTGCACAACTTTTATCATCACTCTGAGAGAAGTAAATGATTACTGAAAAAGGGATACTGAGGCATACTATTGACATCAGAAGGCTAATTATTGGTAACCCAATCACTGTCTTGGTTTGCCTATGGTAGTGGAAGAATTTTTGCTGTTCAGCGGTGCAAAGAGAGTAATTCCACACTGTGAGCAGGCAGAAAGAAAAGAAAACAAAAAAAAGGAAGTCAAACTGAAAATCATTATATTGTGCAGAGGGCCCTATGCCACAATAATTGCTTCCTTCTCATTAGAGATGCAGGCAGTGCAATGACACAGCATCGTGTTCACTGGTGTGGTGGCTGGGGAATCTCTGTGGGGATCCTTGTTCGTCCCATCTGTGAGCGGATATATGGCTATGGATCCAAAGGCTGCACAGAGTGGTTTCTGTAAATATCTCTTCCTGAGAACCAAAGTCAGCTTTATTTATAACTGCAACACTGTAAAATACTGATAACTTGACAGGGTCTGGGATGGGGAGAGGATAAGTCCAGAGGGTTATCAAGCATCACAAATTCTTTGTTCCGGGGCTTTCATGAAAGCAATCAGTTTGGCATTATGTCTCTTAGAGACAGTTGAGTCAAATGTAAAGTCACTGGTATCTCTGTGTAAATGTGTTTTAAGATAAGAATGGTGTGTTGTTCAAATGCCCATTTCACCTGAACTTCCATAAATAAAAATCATACCAAAGACTTAAGTGAGAAATATCTGGTCTCACTGACTCCTTTCGAGAGACAAACATTTTTGGATCAGTCAGGAATTTACAAATATGTTATCTAAGTATTTTTGCAATTTCCTGGGCTGCTGTGATTTAAATACAAACATGCAAGTCAGAATGAAGTCAGAGGAAACTTGGCGTTGACTTCAGCCCATCATGTACTGCCGAAACCTGACTTTTAATAGCTAAATGCTTTCCACTGCAAATACTGCTTTACTAAACAAAACCTAGCAGCATGCCACTAATGTCTACCACATAAATGAGCTGGTCACATGGCCTGGAGGCTGTGTGGCCTTGACTGGAATAACACATCAACAATCTCACCAGCTGATCATACAAGTGCCATGTCACACACATTTGCAGTTAAGCAGAGAAAAGATGCATGGACATCTGCAGTTCTGCTCCCAAAAGCATAGGTGAACAGCAAATTTAAACTCTGCCATGTACAAATACTGTAACCCAAGCTAAATAATATCTGCTTCTACCTAAAGGTTGCACTAGTTTCAATCCATGCATCAGGAGGTATTTTAATTTCAAATTAATTTTCGACATTACGAAGATGAATGTATCTAAATCTACATATACATATATATATACACACACACATACATTTTCTACAGTTTAAAACCTTGGTGTTCTCATCATGGGGATTTAAAATTTATTTTTTGAACAGTGATTCATTTCACTATAAAAGTAACAATTGCCAGAAATAACATATTTTAACTAAGTCTCTTGAAATAGCCGCTTCCTATGAAGGAAAGTAAAGGTTAGTTTTAGTCAGTATAATCATTATATTTCAGTCTTCTAGACAGTAACTAGAGCACTATCTGTCTTATATAATGGAATATTTCTGACAGCTCCAGGAGAGATAATGGTACTAGTAGTCAGATAACATTGGAGTCATTTATCCAACATTATTTCATTCATCTTCCACCCCATCACTACAAATAGAGTGAAGAAATGTCTGTGCTATATAAAGATTTCTAAAACAAGAAGATTTGCTTACTGTATCTCTATTACTTGTGCAAAAATAAATCTCCTTGATTTATCATTCCAGCAATTTACCATGAGTGACATGTCAAAATCTTTAAGTTCCTTTTAAAATTTGGCATCTCTTCTAGGCTATGGAAGGGAAAATGCCTGGGGACTCTGAAAGTTCAAAATCTTTTTATTAACTAAAATCATGACTTAATATGTCTTGGTTGAAAGAAAATAGTCTAGCTGAAGATATCAAAAGATCATCTTTATGGAGAAAACAAATCTATACCACTGAATTAAATTAGCAGCAAATGCATTTCACAACTGAATTTGGGTGGGGTTTTTCTTTCTTTGTTTTTTTTTAGGTTTTGGCGCTTTTTTTAAGCAAAGTACTTTGCAAGTCTAATGTAGAAGATGATACTGTACAGTATGGGCAGAAACCATCATGCTTTTCAGTGCCAAGCTGCAAGCCTGGAAATGCAGAAATGTTCCAGTATGATTTAAAAGAATGGATTACCACTGATGTACAACTCTTTAAATCCATGGCACTGAATATGTTGGCACCAAATTTACACTACAATTGCATTCCTTTTCCAGACAGGATTCTCCACATTTCTGTTCTTGAGAGAAGAGACATGTAGGCAAATAAAAAATTTATGTTGCTAAAGATAGGGTTTTTTTCTAACTGGAACCACTGGAGAGATCTCACATAGTTTGGTTTCTTATTTTAAAAATGCTCAAGTTAATTACTAGCCTGCCACAGATAATTTTCTCATGAGCACGAACATGCTGCCGAGAAGTGTAATGACAGCTCTGCAACAACAACATTTAGTGCTGAATTTGTGCACTGAATTATGATTAGAGTTGCTACTACTAGCTTTCATGAGACTTTGCATGCATCTACACTTTATAAATATCTATCACTGAGCCTAAGCTATGTAATGGGATGCAGACAGCAAGGTAGATGAATACTTCAAGAAAAAGCACTGAGGTTGCTGCAGACGAGAGGAGCAACACATAACACATGGCTTTTCCTTCCTTGTCACAACTATTCCCTAGTGTTTACAAACCAGAGGCTTGTTTTTGTTTGGTATTTGAATGTTCTGCACAATTCAGAAGCCAAAACTTGTCTCTTTCTTTTCAGCACCTGATCTCCAAATTCAGACACAGTCACAAAAATGTTAAGTACTTTGGGATAGTTCAGGCTTTCCAAAACATCAGCTGAGCAAGAACTCTGTGACAGTTACAAAGAAAGAAGCCCATGGTGCTTCTCTGCTGGTCTCTTGTAGTATAACTACTTTGGGATTCACTCAGGTAGGTGTGTAGAGGTTTATTCCACTTATATCAATACATTATTTGAAGCATGGGTAAGACATTGATCATTCCTCATTCTTTTCACCTCAAAACTGAGAGTATTCTGTTTTTTTTGTTTTGCTTTGAGCCCATGCACTGAAGTATTCATCACTGAAGCATTTTACAAATACAAATGATTTTCCAAACTCTTAGGATCTAGGTAAGTGATTATTTTACTGTTGGCAGAAATGATTAGAACATTAAAACTTTGAGATAATAGCTATCCAAATTCAGGAACTATAAATTCAAAACAGTTAGTGACTTGGAGACTGCATTATTAATCCAAATAGTATGCAGGCTTTAATGATGATATGTGGATGAGAGCAGAGAAAGCTTTTGCCCAGGTAAAGTGTTACTCATTCAATGAAATATCATGTGGTTGTCATCAAATAATGTTAGGAATAACTGCAGAAAGAAAGGCAGGCTCACATACTGGCTGCATCCTAGAAAGAAAAGATGCATCACCTTGACTTACCATATTAAAATTCCAATATGGGGAAAAGGTTAATTCTCAATATTATCAGGAAAATGAGTGATAGGAAAAATACAGATTTCTAAACTTATAAAATAAACATACATCCAGAAAGATTATGAGAAATTCAAAGGTTTCTCTAGTATAGAATACTCTCTGGTACAAAGCTGGGAGAGGCAATCTTCACAAAGCAACTATCCCAGAAGCAGCAATAACTTTAATTAAATAAAGGGTATTTAAAACTAATTAATTGACAAACCCAGAGAAACTTGCTGAGGGCTGCCAAACTCCAAATACAGGGATGCAGACTACATAAAACATGAGCAAATTATGATTGGCCATTCCAAGGCTTACTGAAAGTTGGAACTGAAAAATGCAATTGTTCCCAGGAGTCAGGATGTATGTAAGCTCTAAGGATATAAAGTTCATCTACTACTGATGATAAATGTTTTTTAAGATTTAATTGCAATTAATAATTGTTGTCAGAGTGGTAAACATGAACTATTTAATTAGCTTGTCTCTTTCCAATTACTTAAATGCACTGTGGTTTACTCTGTGATTAAAAAGACCCTAGCAAGTATTCAACAAAAGTAAACCAATAAAATTCAATTTATAATGAGGTTTACTCTTTCTCAGTGCAAGGCTTAGAACCTGCATCACATCATTAACTTTTTTCTACATTTTACCAATTAATCAAAGTTTACTTCCATTTCTGCCCCTGGGCTGGCTGGAACAACACCTTCACTAGGCAGATAAAAGATGTTATCTGCATTTAATTTTATTCCTGAGCCCTCCAAGTTTATCCCTGCCAGTGTTGGATTTGTTGCCTGCCCTTACCTCTTTGCTTGCCCCACCTTGCTGGGAATCATCACAGTGCAAGGCCCTTTCCCTGAAACTTCCCCACCTCCAGATCCAGCTTAATCTGAGCCAGTGCAGGTCTTTCCTCCAGAAGCCAGCATGCTTCTTTATGCAATAACAAAGGCTTCTTAAAAAACACTACTTTTTTTGAAAGCATATTAGAGGAAAAGGAGGTAAAGAGTTTATGCACATCCTGCTGTTTTTGAAGATGACCTAAGTTAACTTGTTTCTGATACTTGAGACGGTTTCTCTGTACCTGTTTGATATATTACAAGTGAAGTATATTTCTGTAGAAAAATACTTTTTATGTCTTACCAGAGGTTTTGTTTGCTGTTTTGCTCTAGTTTTGCCTTTACTCTCCCCTCTGTCTTGGCTTTGACTTTTTTTTGGACAAAAACCATTCCCTCAGACTGTAAAAATCATCACAGCTAAAAAAGCTCTGTCATTACAGTAAAATAACTCTTACCTATTCGTTGGTTCATTTTAAACCTTCATTTGTTTGTGATTTCAGTTTTTCTAGACAGCTATTTCCTGAGCTCAGTCACTGTGTTCACATATGAACTTCCTGACAATCAGTCTTGTTTCCTCAAGTTGCTCTCCTGCACCTCCAGGTCCACCAGAGGTATTTTAATCAGTACAGTTTTTTTCTGCATATGTTTAGAGGTATAACTCTGGTCAGCTCAGAATTCCAAACTTTTTCATCAAACCACAAAAAGTAATTTACCAAACCCTTCCAGAACTCTAGAAGGCCAGATACCCAGTCAGCTGCCAAAAGACTGATCATTTTCCTAAATAAAAATTTCTATCTACAGTAATAAGTCTATAATATGTGCTATAGCCGCAATTGAAAGTAAAATATCACTTAATTCTGAAAGAAGTTGTAGTAGCAAAAGTAAGGTCAACAGTCCATTCTAGAAAACAATTGTAGTAGGAAAAGTAAGATTCATTCTAGATTAATGACTCTTCCTGTTCCAGCAGCCAAAGGCCCTAAAAATTTCATTTTTCCACATGCTTTGGCTCATTAGCACTTAAATGCAGCAGATTTATCTTGTTTCTTTGACACTCCAAGTAATAAGTTTTGACAATGTGATAACAAAATCTTCTATTCAGCATTCATAGTGAAAGAAGAAATTAGGGAAACCTCATTTGGGGCACTTTGAAAGGAATAAAAAAAAATAGGGAAGCTTGATTACTTTGTTAAACCCCTGCAGGACACATTATGCGGAATTTTGATCACATTTAAACTATCAAAAGCTTGAAAACACTAATAATATTCAAATAGTCCCATCAACATCTCCTATTTCACAGATTTCCTTAGCCCTGGGGACCCAGGCTGGTCCGAGGTGCCCTCACTCTCCAGACACTCAAAGTTCTGTGACCACGCAGGCAAGAAACAGACACTGCCCAGACCAAAGGACAGCAAGAACAGGCATGACTCTGGAGTATGATTAGAACACTAAACTGGGTGGAAGAAGCATTTATTGATCCCAAAGAATAACTTATGTCCATTAGTCAACAGCTATTCCACATAATGTGGGATTTTTATGCCACATAAATGAAATAAGAAGGCTCTAAAGCAAGGAATGGACCTTATCCTAACCACAGAGTTATACAGGCATGCTTCCTTTTCTTCCTTTCCAATTTCTGTTTAAGTCTTTTATGTATACTGAGAGATCTTAAGAAACCAGGGAAAGAATGCTAATGTAAACTGAGACTTGAGATTTAACCTGTAGCATTTTAGAGAAGAGATGAAATGTGGGATCACATTTTGTCTGCAGTTCACCTTTTTTGTAAATATTGGGGTTGTGTATAGGAGACCTGTTTTTGTTAAAACTCATTCCAATTCTCTCAAAAAATGCAATTAAATTATGATTTGTCTATTTCATTTTAAAACCACTTTCTTGTTAAAGCTCTAATAACTTAATTTGTAACTGGGGCATGAATTTGATGGAAATAAATAATTAGAGCTACAGGAAACCACTGCAGTTCCAATCATCTGCTGCTTAAAACTTGAGAAGAGTGTTAGAAGCAGTAGTAAATGCAAGAAAAATATAGTCTCATTGGCATTTCTCTCTTACTGAATTGTAGAATCATAGAATATCCTGGTTGGAAGGGGACCTCAAGGATCATCAACCTTTTTTGGCAAAAGCATAATCTAGACAAGACAGCCCAGCACCCAGACCTGCTGAATCTTGAAAGCATTCAACACTGAGAAATCCGTCACTTCCCTGAGGATATTAGTCCAATGGCTGATTGTTTGTATTGTGAAAAAATTTCCTTTTTTGTCTAATTGGAATGTCTCCAGGCATAATTTGTACCCATTTCCTTTCATATTTTCCATGTGACTCCTTGTAAAAAGGGAGTCTCCATCTTCTTTGTAGCCATCCTTTAAATACTGGAACATGGTGATAAGGTCTGCCCTAAGCCTTCTTCTCTCTAGGCTGAACAAACACAGTTCTCTCAGCCTTCCCTCACATGGCAGTCAGGTTTCCTTGTCCTTTGGTCATCTCTGTGGCCTTTCTCTTGGCCCCCTCAAGCTGGTCTGCATCTTTTTTTGTATAGCAGGAACCCAAACTGAACGCAGGATTCCAGATACGGCCTGATGAGAGCCGAGTAAAGTGGGAAAATGCCTCCTTTCTCTCTGCTGTGGGGATGCCCTTGTTGATGTAACCCAGCATCCTCTTGACTTTCTTTGGCACAGCAGCACCACTTACATCACTATAACAGAGTTTCCTGTCCACCAGGATCTCCAGGTCCCTTTTCAAAGAGCTGCTCCCCAGCCAAGTAGACCCCAGCCTGTGGGGTCTGGACTATGTTTTCTCAGGTGCAAGACCTTACATTTGTCCTTGTTGAATTTCATGAGGTTCTCATTCATCCGATCTTCCAGTCTAGCCAAGTCTTGCTGCAGAGTGGCTCTCCCTTCTGAAACATCCACTTTCACAGTCAGTCTGGTGGAAAACTTCATTAGAGTGCCTTTAATCCCATCATCCAGAACACTTATGAAGATATTAAATGGAATTGGGCCAAGTACCAGTCCTTGGGGGGCCACACTTTTGACAGGGTGCTGGTTTCAAAAAGGAACTGTTTGCCATTCCCATATGGGTGCAAACTGTCAGCCAGTTCCACATCCCCTGCACAGACCACAGGTCTGGACCATCACACATCACCTGCTGCAGGAGAAGACTGTGGGAAAGTGTATCAAAATCCAGGCAATGTCCACTGCTTGCCCCACATCAACCAAGCAGATTACTTTGTCATAGAAGGTGATCAGGTTTGTCAAGCGCAGTTTGCCCTTCTGTGCTGGATTTTTCCACTCATGTGCTTTATCTGACTTATGAGACAAAATAACAGTACAAAACCTTAGGGGGATAATAAAACTCTAGGCATTTCACTGGGAATCTTAGAAATCCTCTATCATTTATGGTTTAAACTATGAGAATCAACATCCTTTATCAGAAAGTTAAGAAGCTCAAATCCTTTCCTGATGTGTTTTTTTTCCCTAGTATGTCCTTGTAAAAAATCAAAACTGACAGTGTTTGTCACTTTGCAAAACCAACAATTACTATGGAATTACCTGAGGACTAACATTTGAGAAATTAATCTTATATGCTAGATATTCCTTCTATTTCAAGCTCGTTAGCACTATTGGGGATGCTTGTAAGTCCATTCATGTACAGTCTCTTCTCAGGAAACTGCAACAGGAATTACACTTAACCAGTGAGAAAACGGATGTAGTGACCCAAATAAACAAAATTATTTACTTATTCCTTTCAGGTAACCAGTTTCTCCCCAGTTTCCTAAAGGCTTCACTCTGAATACAATTCTAAATAATTAATAAATCCAACTGAATTCATGGGCTGTTCACAGATGAATACAACACATAGCAAAATAAATTTAATGTATCTACTTTTGTGAATTATTCATTCTGCTTTAGTAAAACTTTTCTTGAATCAAGAAAATCCAATGGTCTTTCAGTGTCTTAATTCAGATATGCATTATTGTAACAACAAAACTTTGTCCTCAGGGCATAGTCTAAGCCAGGCAGGTTTTAAAAAATAAACTAAAACCAGTATCAAACTGGCATTCGTGCTGTCATATGTGTGCATTTGGACATATACAAATTCTAATGACATCTTATTTGTAGGATTTCTGAAAAACATTAAAAAAATAGGTCAATTTGTACAATCAGGCTGCAGCAAAAAACAAGGCAATGCCACAGCAGAAACAGAAAAAAGTTTATGAAATATTATGAATATTATAATATTATGAATAACACATTCATATGACTGCTAATAGGTACATATATTCAAGGTTTGAAGTATGCTGGACTTCAATTCAAACTATCTATTTCCAGTTGAATAAAATATTATTTTAAAGGCAGACTGGTTTCGAAGTTACACTGCTGTCTCAAAGGCAGCTTTGAAAAAAATGGATTGCAACACAGAGCTTAAATTCAGAGCATGACCCAGCTCCCTGCCTGAAATGAACACAGAAATATCACCCCAATCTCTGTATAATAATCATGCAACTAAGGGCACTAAAGGAAAGTGATCTTGTAATAAGTATTTGAGGACTCTATAGGAAAAAAAATTAAAAAGTGATACAGGACTCGATATCTCCTGGTCACAACAGGTTTTAAGTAGGCCAGAGATGCTGGGAAACAAGAGGATGTAGCCTTACAGTGTTGGTTACAACACATGAGAAAAATCCATTCACAACTTCATATTAACTTTGCATGAAACATAAGTTAAGAGGAAATGCCTATGGAAAAGATGAAAACACTTTGAGGATTTTAATAGGCTTCTGTTACTGAGAGAATTATTGTTATTAAGAGAAGCTGAGATGTAAATGGTACAGGTTGCAGTAGCTCAGCAGCAGCCATGAAGCTCCAAGCCCAGCTCTTGTAACAAGATTGTTAATCTAAAATTTAATATCTTATTTAGTAGTCTGAAAACCACTGAGAGCATCAGGAGAGTCACTGTGGTAAGGTAGGCTTAAGACATTTAAATCAAGGTACTCCACTTATGTAATTCAATTGGAAGAGTTGATGGAACTATAGGGATCCACAAGAGCAGAGGAATTGTTGTCTGAGGGCGCACCCAATCACATCTTTCTCCCTGTTTGCAGATAACTGAGGAAAACCCCTTTGATTTACAAATTTAAGCAGCTGAAGTTAGGAGGACTGGATGGATAGTCTTAAAGAAAAAATCCTGGTTTGCCTGTGGATTGAAAAGTACAACTAGTCTTCTAATTTTCTATCTTTCAATTACTTCTAAACATATTTCAGAAATTTTCAGCTCTGATCCAGTTCAGTTTTTTAAGTCTTTAGACCAGTGATTCTTTTTCTTTACTGTTTTTGGGGTTTAGAGAGGCACTCCAACGACATGAACTCTACTGTTCAGAGAGAGGGTGTTCTAATAGTGGGCTATATACTGTGTGTAGCAAACTACAGTATAATCCTTACCCAGATACAGTTTATTCAGCACTTTCAGAAAATCTTCCTTCAAAAATTTTGCAACTGTGTGAACAACTCAAGCAGAAAAATTGAAGCAAGGGATCTGGGAAGAAGTTTGGGACATCTTCATTTCCTGAGTTTGAAAATTGCCTTCTTCCTCCTACACCTATGATCCAATGACAGCTCTTAAAATGAGTTGGATTTGTTTCCACACAAGGAATCATACCCCTGTTACACTGAAGTGTGAGGAGGTTTTATATACCAGCACTAATCTTGTAATATAATGCTGCAAAAATGAGTTATTGCCAGTGAAGATGGGATGACATTGTCAAATATCAGAAATGCACCTCAGTTTACACATCTGAAAGGTGCAAATTAAAGGCTGAATCCATAGGATTAGTGGGTCTGTGGCCACTTTCAACAGAGAAACAGAGGCTGTCCTGACAATAGGGAAGGCACATAAGATGCACACTACAAGAGGGACCTGCTGGCTCACAGCTTTTCATCCCCTGTCACAGGATGGTTATTGATTTTCAGTACAAGAGGATGCTCATAAGAAATACCTAGCTGAAGTCTAGCCAAAATATGAAGAGCTCTTTTATCTTTGAAAAGTGCAAGGCTGTGTAAATAAAAAAATCTGGTGTCCCTTTTTTTGTAGAGGAGCAAGTAAAGATGACGTCATTGGCACAGTACATGAACAGAGCAGACAGCTTTTCAGTAATACAAAGTGACAGCCAAGAGAGCTCACAAGTATTTTATACATTTATTTTTGGAATAGTATATAATCACGCTTTTCCAGTATTCTGGCTAGGAAAGCAAAGTTATTCATTAAATATATATGTTCTGCAAACAGAATTTCATTGGCAGTGATATTTTAGCTAGATGAAGAAACATAAAAATGCCTGCTGCCACTCCCTCTTTCTAGTCAGAGCTTGTTCTTTCTGCTTTCATAACAATAATACTTAACATTCACAAATGGACTATACCTACTGTCATATTTAACAATTAAGTATCTATAGTCATTCTTAAGATGTACCCACTGCTTGTCTGAGGCATGAGAAAATCTCACTGTAGCCACCAAAGCCTGAAAGCCAAAAACTGAAGCCAACAAAGGCCTTAGAAATCATAACTGAAGTGGACAAGTCAGAACCCGTTTGAGGCTTTATACACACTGTGCCTTCCAAGGAATTTGGCCTGATGCGCTTGTGTCCCACTGCTCAGCTCAGACTACAAAATTCATCCCCCTTTGCTGGGAGGCAGACTGAACTCAGCACAATGTTTGTACTAAACAGCTAATGATGGCAGCCCACCGACTGAACACCTGTGTCTCTAATACAGAGAGAGCAACAGCAGATCCCAGAGCTCCTCTTTGAGACTTCAGGAAGTTTCTGGGCTGCCCTAGCTGGAAGCAGCTGCCAGAGGAGTTTGTTTTCTAGGGTGATGTTCAGCTGTGGTTTGCCTCCCATAGCCCTGGAGCATACCACAAGGCAGGCTGACCCCTCTCTCCCCCATACTGCAGAAGGTTGCAAAAACCTCCAGCTGCCACTGCTTAGGTGGGCTTTACAATTGCTTAGGAGCTTTACAATTGGATTTGGGAAGCAGCCTCATGTACAACTTGCTGTGCAAACTTGCCCAGCATCCCTGTTTTAATGAACAGGGGCTGAAGCACAGTCTCCAATCTTCAGATAGCAATCCACCTTCAGACCCTCTGAAAATCCAGATTTTTTATATAAGAGAATTGATGGGCACAGGAATATACTGGGGGAGCTATCTTACTTTCTCTGTGTAGATCTTTAAAAATATCATCTGAACAAAACTGCAAGCAAATACAACCAGATACAAAACTCAGCTACCTCTTCCCTCAGGCCTCCTCTGAAGTTACTATTTCCCATAATGCCTCCTCTGGTATAGAAAAAAAGTCCAAACAGAATGAAAAGAGGGAGGGATAATCATTGCCCAAATACATAGTAGCAAACAGTCCAAGCAAGGACTGCTTGGCCCAACGAACTTGCCATTCATTCCCTCTGAAATATCACTAAACTTGGGCTGAGAATCCTGTTTCTATTTTTAAGAAATGCAGCTTGTGAGTGGGAGGCAGAAGAACCAGATACAAATAAGAAAAAGAACATACGGGACAGCATGTTATGCTGGTAACGGGAGAACAAAAACAGTTGGATTGAGAGGCTGTCTTGGCTTAACTCCTGACTCTCAAAACCTACTATTTCCATAGTTTGACCACACTGCTGTGGGCAGCCTTCACCCTCCCACCTACACCAGTTCTAGATGTTACTTTTTTTTCCTAATTTTGAAAATGAAGCTCTTCTGATGAGAGGCAGACCAGACACTCTTTGTAACCCGTGAACTCTCTCAGATGGCAGCACAGACATAGGTCTAACTGTTGCAGCTGGGTCCTTCATTGCAATCACACTGAATCCCAGATCTAAATTTGGTGGACTCAGTTCATCTTCAGATAGACAGGATTTCAATGCACTCTTCAGTAGCAGTTATTAACTCAGCACAAGTTGAGTAAGGCACAGATAATTCAGTGGGTGCCATTGTGCCCTCCCAATTTCCCTCCGTCTGTCACCAGTCACACTGCTGAATCTGCAATGACATCTGTCCAACAGAGCCCAGAGATCCCTCAGTCTCTGGGAGCAGCATAGCATTGTTAACATGCCATTATAACCAGGTTAATAAGCAGAGATCTAGAGACACTGTCTTTTCTTGCTATAAACATTATGACTGCACTCTGTAGCGTTAGGCCTTGTGATAGATATACCGAGGTCCCAGGAGCAAAGTTGGGGCTGTTAAAGTGATGCTAAGTTGCTTTGCATCACTAATAAGGCCCACATCTCGACAAGAATAACAGTGAAACAAAAATGGATACTTTAAGAATATTGCTTGGTTTGGTGCATCTTTTTTTTCATTTCAGTATTACAATTAAATTAATCCCAGTACAAGTGCATACTTGTTTCAGTTGCACGAACAATACACTGATGCTGGTGAAAGCAAAGCAGATCCCGTCCAAAACACAAACATCACACACACCCCTACACTCAGCCTTGGCAGAGTGCCAAAGTGCTTGACTGTGACAAATATCAACAGATCAGTCACATGAATAGCAGCTAAGGCTACAGCTCTGTCAGCTCCTGGGGGACATTGTTCCTGTCTCTTTGACTGGGATGTGGATGAGGAGAAGAGACTGTTTCACTTGGAAGGGATGTACAATGATTATCTAGTCCAGCTGTCTGAGCAGTACAGGGCTGGACAAGAGCTAAAGCATGTTGTTAAGGGCATTGTACTCATGCCTTTTAAATACTGACAGGCTTGGGGCATCAACCATTTCTGCAGGAAGACTTTTACAGTGTTTGACCACCCTCTTGGTAAAGAAATGCTTTTAATGTCTATTCTAAACCTTCCCTGCACAGCTTTGGGCTACTCCAACTGTTCTGTTCACCACCTCCCTCTCCTCTTCCACTCCTCAGGAAGCTGAAGAGAGCAATGAGGTCTCCCCTCAGCCTCCTCCTCTCCAAGATAAACNAACTCAGCTACCTCTTCCCTCAGGCCTCCTCTGAAGTTACTATTTCCCATAATGCCTCCTCTGGTATAGAAAAAAAGTCCAAACAGAATGAAAAGAGGGAGGGATAATCATTGCCCAAATACATAGTAGCAAACAGTCCAAGCAAGGACTGCTTGGCCCAACGAACTTGCCATTCATTCCCTCTGAAATATCACTAAACTTGGGCTGAGAATCCTGTTTCTATTTTTAAGAAATGCAGCTTGTGAGTGGGAGGCAGAAGAACCAGATACAAATAAGAAAAAGAACATACGGGACAGCATGTTATGCTGGTAACGGGAGAACAAAAACAGTTGGATTGAGAGGCTGTCTTGGCTTAACTCCTGACTCTCAAAACCTACTATTTCCATAGTTTGACCACACTGCTGTGGGCAGCCTTCACCCTCCCACCTACACCAGTTCTAGATGTTACTTTTTTTTCCTAATTTTGAAAATGAAGCTCTTCTGATGAGAGGCAGACCAGACACTCTTTGTAACCCGTGAACTCTCTCAGATGGCAGCACAGACATAGGTCTAACTGTTGCAGCTGGGTCCTTCATTGCAATCACACTGAATCCCAGATCTAAATTTGGTGGACTCAGTTCATCTTCAGATAGACAGGATTTCAATGCACTCTTCAGTAGCAGTTATTAACTCAGCACAAGTTGAGTAAGGCACAGATAATTCAGTGGGTGCCATTGTGCCCTCCCAATTTCCCTCCGTCTGTCACCAGTCACACTGCTGAATCTGCAATGACATCTGTCCAACAGAGCCCAGAGATCCCTCAGTCTCTGGGAGCAGCATAGCATTGTTAACATGCCATTATAACCAGGTTAATAAGCAGAGATCTAGAGACACTGTCTTTTCTTGCTATAAACATTATGACTGCACTCTGTAGCGTTAGGCCTTGTGATAGATATACCGAGGTCCCAGGAGCAAAGTTGGGGCTGTTAAAGTGATGCTAAGTTGCTTTGCATCACTAATAAGGCCCACATCTCGACAAGAATAACAGTGAAACAAAAATGGATACTTTAAGAATATTGCTTGGTTTGGTGCATCTTTTTTTTCATTTCAGTATTACAATTAAATTAATCCCAGTACAAGTGCATACTTGTTTCAGTTGCACGAACAATACACTGATGCTGGTGAAAGCAAAGCAGATCCCGTCCAAAACACAAACATCACACACACCCCTACACTCAGCCTTGGCAGAGTGCCAAAGTGCTTGACTGTGACAAATATCAACAGATCAGTCACATGAATAGCAGCTAAGGCTACAGCTCTGTCAGCTCCTGGGGGACATTGTTCCTGTCTCTTTGACTGGGATGTGGATGAGGAGAAGAGACTGTTTCACTTGGAAGGGATGTACAATGATTATCTAGTCCAGCTGTCTGAGCAGTACAGGGCTGGACAAGAGCTAAAGCATGTTGTTAAGGGCATTGTACTCATGCCTTTTAAATACTGACAGGCTTGGGGCATCAACCATTTCTGCAGGAAGACTTTTACAGTGTTTGACCACCCTCTTGGTAAAGAAATGCTTTTAATGTCTATTCTAAACCTTCCCTGCACAGCTTTGGGCTACTCCAACTGTTCTGTTCACCACCTCCCTCTCCTCTTCCACTCCTCAGGAAGCTGAAGAGAGCAATGAGGTCTCCCCTCAGCCTCCTCCTCTCCAAGATAAACAAGCCAAGCTCCTCAGCTGCAGGATGTGCCTTTCAGCTCTTTCACCAGATTTGTTGCCTTCCTCCGGTTGCATTCAAGAACATTCACATCCTTCTTAAACTGTGGTGCCCAGAATTGCTCACAGCTCTTGAGGTGAGGCCTCAGCAGTGCTGAATACAGCAGGATAATCACCTCTTTGACCAGCTGGTGATGCTGAGTTGGATGCACCCCAGGATGGAGTTTTCCCTCTGGGCTGCCAGGGCACACACTGCTGGCTCACATCTCCAGGTCCTTCTCTGTGGGGCTGCTTTCCAACCACTCCTCTCCCAGTCAGTACTTGTGCCTAGCATTGCTTTGCCCTAGGTGCAGAACTCAGTATTTGGGCTTAATTTTGTGCCACCACTACAAGGATCCAGAGACAAACTATTAACTCCTAGCTTCTTCCACATATTTCCTAGAAACTCGCACACACACGGATTTACACAGTAACCATTGGTTTGAGGTCAAGAATGTTCATAGGCAAGTGGCAAACTGCAAGACAGGGTCTCTGCTCTTCAAGGGGCAGAACTGGAGCCCCCTCAATCCAGCTCTGCAGAGATGGGTCTTAAAACTACCTCCAGCATGTTCTGCTCCCTGACACTCCCCATTCTGCAGACACTCTAATTGAACCCAAACTGCCAGGAAGCCCTCCTCCTCTATTGTTTTCCTCATTTAGATTTGGTTTTGGTTTGTTTGGGGTTTTTTTCCTGCACTAAAGGGACAGAAAATGTACCTAAAAAAAAAAAAAAAGCTGGAACTGAATATCTTCAGTGGATCTGGAAATATTTCCCTGTAATTTTACTTGTCAAAAAGTAGAAAAGCTACACTGTATGGTTCAGTTATAGTTAAAAGAGAGAAAGGAGTCATCCTTCCTGGTGATAAATGACAAGGGTAAAAACGCATCTTGCAGCCTCCTGATGAGACACATAGGAAATGTTCAGCTGGACAGGACAGCGCACTTTTAAATAGGTAGCCTTCTTGCTACATGTTGCACACTGCATTCAACTGAAAAAAAAACAGTTTTCTCCCTTTTTTCTGAGCAGTAAAACGCTAGAATTTCATGGGACTTAATTTGTTCTCAATAGGGCTCAAAAACCACACAGGCAATAATCAAAAGTGAAATTTAACAGCAGTGATATCATTCATATCAGAAATTATTCATCACTAGTCCCAACTGAAATGTAATGAAGAGATGGCATCATGCATTCATGGCATGTCTAAGCACCATCCCACTCTTCATGCACATCCACGAAGCCTGAGATGAATCTACTATTTGCCTTTAAATAGAACTTTAAATTATTTTTTACCAGATAGAGAAATGTCATTCTGAATCTGTGATATTGAGTCGGAGCAATGATCTTCTATAAAAACTACAAGTGTACATGCCAGGCACATTGGATATGTTCCCTGAATTACACATCAGGATCTTAGCCTAGAGATCTTTGGGTTCTGGCACTGCATAGGCAGGTAATGAGTTCCTTCTAAATCAAGCAGTATACTTATTTCTTTGTTTATTTCCATATTCATTGCAGCATTTGCCTTAGGCTTCTGTAATAAGATTATAACTAGAAATGTATTGTGGCAAAGACCTCAAAAATCTCTCCCTCAGCCCACCCTGAAACTGAGACAGCTTCATCAAACATCAGGGCTCTCCGTGCACGGAACAGCAGGAGCGGAGAGCAATCAGTCAAACACGCGGGAGCATGAGCAGTACAGTGATTACCGTAACTGAATCTAAGAAGACAAATGAAAACCATCTTTCTGTACTAGTCATGCAACAATTTGTGTTTGATTATTAGAATTGATGCAACCAAAGAGAAAAACACTTTTTTGGTATCCCGGCATCTCCACTTCCTGGAAGACCTTAATTTCTCCCAGGCCTGCTGAATTCTAGTCAAGAATTTGCTGCTCTTTCTTCAGCTTGTTTCTTGTACATTCTCACCTTTTAAAGAGGTGGAAAGCCTTAAGTGGTTTGATTTGAATAAACTTTTTAGTATAAACAATCACCAAAAAATAGATACTGATACTGCAATATCTGCTTGTATCCAGAATTTATTCTTATATATCCCTGGACTTTTTTTAAGGCAGAAAGAATAATTGGCCAGGATATCAGGTCACTTTCACTATGAAAGAGTTCTCTCATATTGGGATGACCTTTTTCTCACAATACCATAAGCTCACTCTAAATGAAGAAGTTGCACTTCTAATAATATCCATCTAGTATCCCTGCCAAATATGAGGGAGATGGGGAGGGAAGAGGGAACTACATAAAGAAAAATTTAAAAACCATAGTTCCTCATGGCATTTTGAAATTTTTTCATAGATCTTTCTTGAAGATCAGAGATGCAGTAGAAGCTATGTGGAAAGTGCTCTTACTTTACCAGCTCAGGTCAATGTGGTTTTGATTAACTGCTAATACACGACTGAATTCAATCTGCAATTGACAAGAAGTTTAGCTATAGTAAGAACTTAGGAAAAAGATTCAGAAATAACAAAGATTTTAGTCAAAATCTATTTTTTAATTTGCTATATTTTCCTTTTCTAATCGACCACAAAGTTGATTTTTGAGGGTTAGCCAACAGAAACCAATCAATTGCTGTGGAATCAAGTTCTACTGAGATGCAGGCAAATGCTTCACTTCTCTAGCTCACACTGTCTCTATGACTCTAATAAAATCAATAAATAAGTCTGCAAGGGATGATGAATTAAGATGCACATAGATCTCCCCCTGAGAATTTAGCTAGATTATGCCACAATAAATATGGACATTACTTTTCTGCCTCTGCTTCATCCAGAGCCATTCTTCACATACGGTAAATGTGTCCACACAAAAAGAAATGAGGTCTAGGAAATATACTGTAAATTCAAGATCCTTCTTTCTTGGTAGAGGCTTTACTGTGTATTTAGACCATAGAATTAATTTACGTATTTTGAGTAATTTTAAGCTTATCTTGATGATCCCAGCTTCTCAATGCATAGGGAAGCTTTTATTGCCATAAATAATAGTGTCTCAAAGGACTCAAATATCAAAAGGAAGAAAACTTATACTCACTGTTTAAAGACAGAGCACTCTTTAAACTGTTGAACATCATTCCTGTTCTAAAGGATTTTTGTTGCAGGATCACAGGAAATATTTAATAAGCAGCATGGTTCTACAGAAGAAAATGTTCATAAAGAAACTTCAAAATATTATAACAGAGCTATTCTTGCTGGAAAAATGATTAATTGTTTAAAAATAAATTTTGAAGTTTTTCATTTCTCTAGGAAAAGATGCTTACTTATGCAGGGAAGCAATTTCATAATTAAATAGTATGAATTATCACAGGCAAGTGCCCAAGTATATATTCACCCTGTTTTGTTCACTAGTACAGGTGAAGCCTACTTATCTATAGGATACCACTGAATAACAAGGCTGTTGAATGACAAGAAAACTACTTTTTTGAATTAGAATAAATATTTAATAAAATTTAATCCTTCTCATACCTGCAAGTGTGTGCACTTATGTTCGGTCTTTGCAGACATTACACTAAACTCTGAACAAAGGGGAAACATGAAAAAAACCAACCACACAGGCAAAAGCATTGAAAAACGGAAGCAACTGAAAGACATCCTACTCAAAAGCAATAATTAAATAGCCTTCATTTTTTGTTATTGCAGTATTTATCAGCTCAAATAAAACACTATCGACCTATGAAATTTAATAAGCTTTCCTAAATTCTAGCTGGTTTTGAGCAGAGCAGAGTTAAGAGCTTCTGCAGAGCCGAGCAGGGAGTAATAGAGGGCAGACAATGCAACACACTGCACAAAGACTGGGGTGGGTCTGCTGAGTCCTGGAGTCCCTGCAGAAGAGGTGTTTGGGTAAAAGGTGTGTTTGTGGCATTGTGAAACTTGTATCACATGCAGTAACTCTGAATCTGAAAAATTGAGACAAAAGGTTTTAGTTATCAAACGGAAAAGGAAAGAGGGAAAAAGAAAGAAAATCTACACAGATAAAAACAAATTACATGCTGATACAAAGGGAAAAAACCTAACAATGACTTATTAACATATTTATTAAATGTTAATAATTGTGATCATTATTCCTATATCCACTCAAACAGGCAAAAAGCACACAAAAAAACTCTAAAATGTAATAAAACAACTAATATGCTAGGCTAGACACAGACCAGAAGCATTTCATCCATTAGGAAAACTTCATTTTGAAATAACGAAATGGGGTAGAATTTATATACAGTAACAATGTCTCTTCATATGCACACATATGTACACACACACTCAGGAACTGTGAACACACTGATCAGTACCTGTAGATCATATGAAACACATCTGTATCCCAAATTGTTCTATTCACATGCAAAATTGACATGAACACCCTGTATGTATTTTCCCCTGTATATATATGTGCTTTTGTTCTAAATAGAAAATTTATATATTTTTTTTGTTTGCTGGGAAATAAATGTATTGCTATTTCAGTTTTGCAAGAGCAGCTTCAATAGTGCCAAAAATAGTCCTTAGTTGAGCCAGGCAGGTGATAGTCTGTTCTCTGCTTTGAGCTGTGTGAAATCTCCCCACCATTTATTGTCATTTAAAATTTCTGCTAATTATGCTATTAAATATGTTAAAAATAAATTTCAATAATTTTATTAAATCCTTTTTCCTTAATTTCTGTGCAAGTCACTTAACAGAGACTGTTATTTATGTGCATTCAATGGCAGCCCAATCCCATAGATGTAATGTTTTCCTTGTGAGTAATTTCAGAGGAATCTGTTACACAATGACATACCTAAGTAGTAGTTTCAGGTCTGACCCCTAAATCCATTATTCCCCAGTTCAGATAATCCCAACTGACCAGATACCTTCTGTTTCAAAAAAGTCTTTTTGTTCTGACTGTAGTACCACTTCCTCCAAAAGCAGAAGTATCAGGTGTTCAAATCACATATATCAGCATTGAGACCTCTTTCATTTCACATTCCTAAATTAACTCTAATTCAGAAACAAATGAATAGCATCAGCTAGTCTATTCATTTTGTTTTCTGCAATAAGACACAGAAGACCTTAGTACTCACACCAAAGCTTCAGTGGAAAAAAAAATTTACCCTCATTTTGATTTGAGATAAACACTAGGCTGAGCCCATTGCACTCTATACTTATTCATACTTCCATCTTCAATTAATGATTGGCCACAAGATCAATGATCTGGATTTATATTACAAGGAATCTCAAACACACTTCCTGAGGCAAGTAGCATAAGGCACAGACAGAAGAGGAGGCCAATGTGATATTAAAGGATACTGAATGGGCAGGCATAGGTCATGAAATCGAGTTCATATACTTTATGAGGGATACAGTTCAGCCTGAAGCCTGCTTTTCATTTAATCTCAGAATTTCGGACCTTTTGTTACAGCTACAGCATTTATTTGTTTTCTTGTTTCTAGCAAGAGAGAGAATCACTAACTAAGATTAAAGAAGATGAACAAAATATTAAAGAACACACTGCTGAAGGGTGCAACATCGTACACTTATTGACTAAAGAAAGAAGCTGAGATTTGAGTTTATCAAGCCAATATCACAGACACTTCCATGGGCACAGATTTTGCAGAGAGACCAAGGGGCTGCTGCTCTCGCACTGGTAAGGGAGCATTTTTCAAGTGACTTGATGGGCTGCAGAAAGCAAGGCAAAGGGCAGACACAAACCCTGAACCACTCCTGTTTTCCCCATTCACTGCCACAGCAGGAGCTATTTTCTGCTGCTAGGCAAGGATCTTATTTTCTTACACATCCTTATGCTTTCTGTTGAATAAGCAGCTTGCTACTACCACCACACACACATTCAGAGAGACCAGGAAATGGGTGGCTTCAGTTTTTAATACTGTTCAGTTTCCCAATGTTTTTTTCTACATTTTTTTCCTTAAAACTACTCAGGCAACATTATTAGATTTGGAGGTCAAAGCATTTTTCAAAGGGACACCAAGTACTGCACAAGATTTATGTGGAGTTTTAGTAACAACAGCAGAACAAAATTAAGCAGCCAACCTTTGTCCAAACCAGCGAGCAGCCTCTGCCCTCGCAGCAGGCAGGGACTGAGCTGGGCTTCTCTCTGGCATTCATCAGGGCCCTCCAGACGTCCTGCCTGGTTCCTGCTGCCTGCCATGATTCCCAGGGGATCACTGCCGCAGGGCTTCTGATGCATTGCCCCCCTCGGCCCTCGCCGGCACACAGCGGGGCCCCAGAGACTCCCCTCGCGAAGCCGTGAGCAGGGAGGGGGATGTGTGCAGGGAAACCCTGGCTGCTCCCCGCTCAGCCTGCAGCAGCAGTAGCTTTGCACCACCTCAGCCTCACAGCTCCCTTCTCCTTGGGGAATCCAAGTGCAAATTTTCCATAGCGAGTGCTGGACTTCATTTCTTTCCCCCTCGTTTCCAGCGGGTTTAGAAATAGCCAGGCCCCGTAATATTGCTGCCCAAATGAGTTTTAGAATATATACCTATAAGGGACATGATCTGAAAAACAACTAAGAAGAGTTTTTTGTGAAACTCAACTCATTTCAGACTATATCCTGGTATTAGACACTAGGGGCAACACTACATTGAGTGCACTGCAGTGTGCTTGCCCTGGGAGCCAGCATAGGGACACCATCTCAAGTGAGGATCAATTCCAAACCCCAGAGCAGCTTTGCAATTATCACAAATTATCATCATTGAAGCTAAAGAGCTCAGTCACCAGGCTGTGTAGCCACAGAAAAGCTTTCCCAGCTCCTGAGGAAGCCTGAGGATCCACTACTCTGATCTAAGATACAGAGAGGAAAGCCCCATGAGACCCCAGGTATCCCCAACAAGTTTGAACAATCTGATCTTGACTCCCAGGTCACTTAGGTGCCTTTAAAACTGTCACATTTCATATGAATGACTACTTATCCACAGATGCATATTATAGCCTGCATTAAAAAATATTTTTAAAGTGTCACTAGATATTTTTAATGTGTCCTCAACACTTATGGAAAAGGCTTTACTGAATAGACTTTCTATTTTGATATTTTCTGCTATGGTTAACATCAGAAGGATGGCATATTTTTGATGAATTTTCTCCAAAGGATTACCTCCCAGTAAGAATCCTTCTGTGAAAGAGCTCAAATTGTGGGTGTGAATGAAAATGAAGGCTCTAAGCTACCACTCATGCTCTGTTATATAACATTTTCTTGACTCTAATTTACCCTGTTTGCAAAGTTGCTATGTTTGGTATCTTATACAGCCTACACTCAGTTCCTCAGGCTCAATTCAGAACATCCACTACACATAGCAATTAGTGTCATTTTATTATTATTATTATGAATGGCACGAAATCTAGTTTGCAGCAGGAAGCAAAGTAATTTCAGGGAGAAAGAACAGGGATGGGAGACAGGAAGCATCAACTTACTAGTATTTTTGAAGCCAGCCAGAGTTGCTGTTTTTTGCACTACCAGCACACACGGATCCTCTAATGCCTGTCCTTTCTACCAAAACACAACTTCTGAAAATGTTAGAAACAGCATTTAAACTAAGCATTAGAAGACAGCATTAAAAAAGAATCCAAAGTAAACCTCATCACCTTCCTATAGAAATGGCCAAATAGTTTTGCATATAGCTACTTCATGGACAGATTTTAGCTGTTGTATACTTTTACAACCACCACTGAGCCCTAAGGACTGCAAATATCCCTAGGCAGAACCAGCCCATAAGGTTTCCTTCTGCATTTGCCTCCACAGATGATGCTGAGCAGCAGAGTGGGGCATTAATTACTTATGTTACAATCCTGATTAGATCAGTTGCAATTTGCTACACTTTTCTCACACTCTACAATTTGTTACACTCATATAAAGCAGTTCATAGCCTTAGTTTTATGTGATATTACTTGTATTACTTGTAGTTCTAAACAAAAAAAAGAAAACAACAAACAAGCAAATAAAGCCCACAAAAATAAGAATAGCTTTTGCCTCAGCTTTCTCTCATGCAAGTATTAACTGGAGCAAATTCAATTTTAAAAATCTCTTGGTTTGCTAACCTTACTTGTTATCAAAGTGGCTGACTGTTTAAATGCCTTTGACAAATTTACTCCAGAAACATTCTTTATAGGAAATATTTCTAACCTGCCTGCTTAGAGATGTAAAATTTCTTCCCATGGTGACAACAGGCATTCCTACCTCATGTTGTGAACTACATTGTAAACAACTCTGAGTCACAGCATCCAGTGCTTATTTCCGAATTGGAAGGCGGCTGTTGGTAACCAAAGGAGGTCTCTCCCTTGCTCTGTCTCTGGCTGCTCAGGATGTCAGGATGTTGCTGAGCAGCACCTGATCTTTGGGAAAACACTCTCTTGATTGAACAGCATTCAGGTGCCATCTCTTTCTTTCTTACTTTCTTTGTGTGTGTTTTTTGACACAAACAATGTACATATGACCTACTTGATAGTGAGTACTTTGCAGGTCACTGCTACTGGGACAGTAGCAGTGCATGATGGTGCTTTGGGAGCTGCAAAGACAATGTGTCTGTGAAAGATAACACAACTTCAGCTCCACAGAAGTTTGAAGTTCAGACAGCCACACACAAAATGAGCAGGTCTATGTCACAGGAACATGTGCCTGACTCAGCTCCTCTCTCGGGATTTGATCTCTCTCTCCTCATCACCTCTCCAGTTTCCCTTTGCTTCAGTCCTATCTGCTTCTGGGTTCATTACCATGTGCAATTTCAATGCCTAGTTGGCTCCTTAGCTTAAAGAGTATGTCTCTTTTCTCCACACATTCTTCCCATTTCTTTCTCTGTTCCCCTTTTCCTTGCAGGGGTTTTCAATCCTTCAATCCCATTTTTTTTTCACCAAAAAAGAGAAAACAAAACTGAAACCAGCAGCAGTAAATAAACCCATTTCTCTGAGTCTAGCCAATTGTCAATAAAATCAGGCCAAGTTGTTCTATGCAAATAACCTCCAGCAAAGGGATATTTGCTGTGTAAGCAGGTATAAGCATGACCTGATGATACAAAAACTGACATCAGAAAAGCTTGTAAGATCCTTGAGCAGCCTTTGCCACCTAACACTGGCACCAGGGCAACTTCCAGGGCCCACAAGAGGTGATCAAAAATCACACACCTGTACATAGATGGGACTCCTGTACTACCAGTTTTCTTCTCAGTCATCTGTTTGATGTTGCCTCTGTTCCTGCAACTGTCCCAAGCCAAAACAAGCATGGGGCGAGGGCAGGGCCTGTCCTTCACAAAGTCATGTTAACAGAAATTATGCCCATCTATTCAGAAGGCATGCTTTAGAGCATGATGTACAGAAGCAACAGTGCTGTCATTGTGCCAAAGCTTGGTCTTCATTCCCTCTGACTCACAAAATAAAATCATCCTTGTAAACATAAACTGTAATCTTATAAAACAATCCTTTTAGCAGAGCTCTGAGACAGACTAATCTCTTGCAGAGCTAAACTTACCAAACAAGGAATGGCTCTCAGTGCCTGTCTAGAAAAGCTAGAAGCCCTTTCCTCTATGCAGCACTTTCCCTCTGATAGCAGTAATAGGAGACTGACAAGCCAGGAATAACACGTCAGGCTGCAAGTTCTTTGGTTAACCTTACCCCTTGGGTTAAAAGTCTGGTATGGAAAAAGTTACATCAAGGAAAAAAAAATCCACCTCCGTCCCTGTTTTTGTTCAAATGGTATAGCTGAAGTGACAGAGAAGTGCTCACAGACACTGTCCCTATGCAAAGACATTCTGCTGACACAGATCTGATGACACTGATAAAGCAGAGACAGGTTTGCAGCATAAGCAATTGCTTTATATTGGCAGAGTGACATTCAGAAAACCATAGTCCTATATGTGTTGTGTATACCAGACTATACAAGACACAGGAAAAACATATTTTTTGCAAAACTTTTACCATCTAAGGCCTTAGTCCTACAGTCTAATTTATTCAAGCACACTGAGAATTCCCTTTAGTGATCGTGTCAGTTTGCTTTGCTAACGGGTCTCAGATAATGTAGCAAAAGCAGATACTATTAAGGGTAGTAGATTTTTATGCTCACACCTGGGACTTCATTTTTTAAGGACCTTGCCTTCCATGAAAGCAGAGCTTTCAGACATAGCCACCATTTGTTCAGTAACAGACTGTTTATGGTACTTGAGAATGTCATGTCAGTGCTGTAGAAAACTGTAAGGTGTTTTCTCCAAGGAGTTAACAGTGCATTTGGGAACAAAATGCTGGAGACAACACAGCATCTCACCCCATCACATTGGGGATTTAGCAATCATAGGAGTTGCAAGATCAAACAAAGCATCCAATTTAATACCCCCATTCTTTTTCCCAGTATCCCAGGTACGCTCGAGTTTCTAAGACATCTGTGAAGTTATGAATCAACACAGATAATCCCATCCTTCACATGTACAGACACGTTCTCAGTAACAGAGTGGCAAATCAGTGCAAATGAATCCATTGATCCCTTTCACAATTCAGCCACAAATCAATTTAGTGCAAGATTTATGTGATGTTGAGAACAGCAGTTGTAGCTTGAGCAATGACATAATTAGGGATGCTCTAAGTGTTTGGGGGAAAATGAAAGAGTAGTGTTTCTCTTAACAAACAGTAAAAGGCACCAATGGAGCAATAACATTTTTATTGTCTGCATAGTTCCAGTGACCTAACTGTTTTAGCCATAAATGGTCTTTAAGTTCTAGTAGTTTACAATAAAATAAATCATTACGGCAATGAGCCATGTCATCACTAGAAACAGAGAAGCTCTTTTTTTCATTAAAATCAGCCACAGGCAAACATCTCCTGCACATGGTGCAGTTTGAAATCTGTAACATTACAGAGGCCAAAAAGTAAAGCAAAGTCAATTTAACCGTATTGTAAGAAGAGGTGATGCATCCAAAAGGAACATCTCTCCAAGCAACCAAGCACACGTTGCCATAAGCAAGAGGTGACACCCTGGCAAACCAGTTATGAGATAAAAGGAAACTAAATTCTAATACTTGTGTTGTGACCTCATGAGACACCTCCATGGGTACTGCAACCAGCTCTGGAGTTCCCAGCACAGGAAGGACATCATCCTGGAGCAAGTCTAGAGGAGGGCCACAAAGATGATTGGAGGGAGGGAGCATATCTTCTTCAAGAAAAGTCTAAGAGGATTAGTATTGTTCAACCTGGTAAAAAGAAGGGTTTGGGCTGACAAAATTGTGAACTTCCAGTACCAGGAGTGAGCCAACATGAAAGACGGAGAGGAATTTTTACAACAGCATGTAGTGGTGATAGGAAAAGAGGGTATGGCTTCAAAGTGAGAAGGGGTTTAGACTTGATATTAGGAAGAAATTCTTTACTGTGGGGGTGGCGAGGCACTTGAAACAGATGACACAGAGAAGTTGTGGATATCCCATCCCTGGACATGTTCATGGCCAGGTTGGATGGGCAATCTGATCCAGTGGAAGATGTCCCTGCCCCTCAGTAGAGGGGTCAGAACTAGATGATCTTTAAGGTCCCTTCCAACCCAAGCCATTCTGTGATTCAGTGATTTATCCATGCAGGTATACTTTCATTTTTCCTGCCACTTAGCTGTGTGGAAATAAGGATAACTTCAATTATCCTGCACTCTTGGAAATTAATATATGGAAATACTTCCACTGAGGTACAAAGACACATGGGTCCTGCTTCTTTCTGTTTTCCCCCTTAATGATAAAAATCCCACATTTCCTTTGACTAGATCAGAATTTTTCAGAGCTCCACAGATCAGGACACATAGAGCACACTGATCTTTACCCTCACAAGTACACCCCGTCCCCATCACCTCCCCAAAGCCAGCATGAAATGAGTGGGATTCACCTTTCACACCTTCCACATTACTGATGTATTCCAGTGTTCTATCACTCATTGTATTTGCAGTCAATTAATTGTGTTTATGGACTGTTAGAAAACAGATCTAGACATCATGTTACCCAGATAAAACATTGCCTAAAGAAAGAAGGCACTTCTACTCAGTCACTTTTGCACAGCCATTTCAAAAGGCAGCATAAAAACTAGAAGTGACAAGGTATCCCAGTGGTAGCAAATATTCCATTCAGGAATTTGGGTATATTCAACCAAATTTTACTGTCAACATTTAGCTCTTCTCTACTACACTTAGCACTCTTTAAATTTTAAATCTCAATTGACCTGGTAAGAAATGAATTATTTTAGCATTGTTTAGGTCTTTTTGGGTTTTTGTTTATTTTTCTTTCCCAGACCATTTTGATGCCTGTGTATTTATTATATACATGTAAAAATAGGAAAAGATATTTAAATAATTGGCCTTTCTAAGTAATCACATAAGAATGTTATGAAAAACATTGTGGGGTTTTTTCTCTGCAAGACAATCTGTAGTTTTATTTTTATTTTTATCTAGTAGGTAAAGCCTGAAATTGTTAAACAGCTTAGCAGCTCACAGATAGCTCAAGACTCTATTTTGGCTCGTCAGAAACCTGATAAAAAGGAGGCAAGAGCTCTTTGAAGTTTTAACTCTTTTTTAAATCATGTAGTTCTTATCCCCAAGCTTCATAGTGCACATATATATTTGTAAATTATATTCATCAGCAGTTTTGTATTATAATCAATATAGTATATAGTAGTTAATATCACAAGAGTAATGTTAGATTATATATTATCAGTGATATTAAGTATGAACCCTGCAAACATTCTGGAAAGCAGCTCGATTGCCTTGTCATACAAGAATACCTGATGCAAAGACAGGCCTATTCCCTTGCTTGCTACCATATGGCAAATCACTTTAACATGAAAATGAAGTTTCTTTAGGTGAAGCTTGTAATCATAATTATAATTAAGTAAACCATTAAGTGTTTAGTTCTATCTTACATTAAAAAAGCTTTTAGCTAGGTCTCTCCAAGAGCAAAAGAAATTTATTTTATGAAGACTTACTGAAGAAAAATCCATGGCATTAAGAACAAAAAGGAAAACAATTTACATACGTGAAACTTCAGAGAAAGTCAGACTGTATGTCACAACAACCAGCATTTCTTTTCACTAAATCTTTGAAATCCCTAAATTCTCCTTGATTACACTCAAAAATGGTACTCTGGGCAAAATTTACTACACGAAACACCTGAGACACTTTGACCTTGTTTTGAAATGCATTTTTCCTCTTTCCTTTTCTGACCAATGTTATCTTTATGCTTCCAAGATAATCCAAAAAAAAAAATAGAAAATTTTGAAAAATAGCTCTCTCCTATCAATAGTTTGAAAGCTCAATTATTTTCTAGGAAGAACAAAAAAATAAGAGTAGGAGCTAAATCTGAATAGCTTTCAGCAAGCTGTGTGCCAGATTTCAAGGCAGTGGAAAAGCTACATTTATAGACTCATCCTGCCTTAAAGTGTATGAAATTCATAAAAATAGAAAAATTACATCATATTCTGCTGCATCATTCTCTCACTGTTTTCTGCATTTTCATATTCCCATGTCTATGAAAATGGCATATGGAATATGAAAACATATTCATCTATTCACCATGAAACTTGTCAGGTTAAATATATACCTTTTTCTGCCAGCATTAGAGAAATAAGTCTTATAATTAGCAATAGCAAGTAAAAAAAAAACTGACAGAACTTATTTTTGTCTTGATTGCAACCTTCCAGCAGCATCTGTAATACAATAGTCCTTCTGCTTACGCCTGGGAGAGTTTCCCATTACCTTTGCCCATTTTCTGTGTCCTTTGGATAACATTTGAAACACTGCAACTTCCTCATCAATCTCCATACAAGCCAGGGAATTCCTAAAAAAACCATATGATTTAGAGAGAGCTTTTAAAACTCTTATCCACAATTGCAATATCTGTGCTTCTTTGCCAAAAAAGCAAGATGCACCCAGAGTGAGAAAATTCCAGGCTTTCTTGAAGATAAGATTTAATGCCCAAGTTGTCCAGTGCCATGAATTATCACCTGGTGTGATGAGCAATCCTGCCCAGAGCCATCACTGCTTCCTCACTGCTAATTTTCACATGCAGCATTGGCTTCAGCAGTAACATCACAGCATTAAAGATGTTATTGGACATTTTCACATATATTTTTAATTTTCAGAGTGCTTTAACAACTGGAATCATGAAGTTAATGTACTGAAAGAAGCTACATGGGTACAACTTGTGCAAGTGTATATTTTAATATACTGTCAGTCTTGTTTAGGGTTTTTTAATAAAAAACACCAGTGTTTGACTGATATGCACTCATTAATTTTTTAAAAGACAATCTTTAGACTATATTGTCCCATAAAAAACATTCAGCAAAACTTAAGCAAAGTATTTTTAAAAGTATCATTTTGCTCACAATTTCATACTCTTATCATAGATGATCACAAATTTATATATTATACCTGAATCTCTGCCAGGAAGATGAGGGAAAAAAAAAATCTTCTCAAGCTATCACTCACTAGTGTATAATGCAAATGGCTCAGTCATATGAACACCTGCACAGGGATCCACACTGGCTGAATTTTATTCTTATGTATTTATATTTTTGGAAGAAGAATCTAGAACAGAGAACTTTCTCACTAAAATGAGTTTTAACTGTAACATTCTTAACAGATTGAAATCTGAGCAGCATCTCAGATCTAACTGGAGTTTTATTCCCTCATGAAGCCCTAAACAAAAGAATAATCTCTACCAAAAAAGGCAAAATGAAGTACAGAAGAAAAAGGCAATCCTATATGAAAAAAAATGTTAGGCTAGAAAACTCTCAACTACACCTTGTTAGTGTTTCAAATAAACCATTATACATGCCTTCATCTGTATGCTGCATTTAATCTGACTTTCCTCCTGATGTTCCCCCTGCCATGTGCTCTTTCCCAGTACTGTGAATGACTCAGCTAATGTTCCAAAAACTGCTGGTTTTCTCTGCTCTTCTCTCCTCAGTGGCTAGCATTACCAGGTCTGTCCAGAACACAACAAAAATGTACTATGTTTTTTCCTCTCTTTGTAGCCAGGGTCCAGACCCCCAAACCCATCTCCCATTGAACTGGGGAGAATGTGGCACTGCCTAGGTGCACAATGCCATTACCCAGGATTTGCCCACTCCTGATTTCTCACATCAAGAGGCTTTGTAGAGGGAAATATAACTCAGCATAGTTCTTAGGTCTGCCATATTAACAGCTTTGACTCTTGATATGTGTATGAACAATTCTGTCAAAGACCCTAAGGCAGTTTTCCCTGGAAGTCAGACTTTTTTCTTTGTGACTGAATTGTGCTTTTAGATTCCTATTAATCTTAATTACGAGTTGCCTAATCTCACTCTCATTCATATGTGTGTGACTATGGTTTTAACACATTGCTTGTTAATTTTCTTTTAAATTTCTATCAGAGCAGAACAACATGAGTTATACCTTTCATGGAAATTTGTAAAAGCCATGTGAGGTGTGTGGCCAATTTATAAAGCCTGTAGCATTGATTGATGCCTTATTTTACGCCACATTAAAAAAACATTTTTTTTGTGGCTTTAGTGTCAAACTTGGTGTACAGCTAACATTATATCATGGTTTTCTTTACAAAATTTAATAGCCTTTTAGCCAAAGTGCTGGCCATACATTTGATGCAATGGTACATCTCTTGTGGCATGAGTGCTCAGGTAACACAGCTGTCAGGATTGCTTCTTTTTCAGTGCTGCTCTTGGGACCAAACATCCAGATACTTTTCTTTATTTTTAATAGCTCACAGCCCAGAAAAAAATATCTCTGAGATGTAAAAGTAGGATAAATACCTGTGTTAGAACAACAGTAGTAGGAAACAACCCAAAGACTAGACCAAAAGGTATGTGTTACTTTACCTCTGTACATAGTAGAAAAAAACCTGAAAGGACAGCAGAGTTTCACCAGATTTCCAGAAAACTGTCAATACAAAACAAAACACAGATATCCCAGTGACTTAAATGCATCCAAAATATCAGAAAATTCAAAGCATTTTGAAGAACCCTCACTGTGCATTGCACTCTTGCTTCCCTGAAGAAATTACCTGAATTTCTCACTGAGTTTAGCTGACTCTGGTGCATATGTCCACAATACACGTGGCACTTGAGTCCTACCAGTGCCATATTGCCACAGCAACACAACACTGCACATGGTGTTCCCATTCTGAGGGGATACCAGGAACCTGAGTGAGCCACACAGGAATTGTTTTTGTATTGAATCATGAGACTGCTTCTCCGCCTTTTTGTGGCCCTGTGTGGGTGTGTTTCTAGCCTGCCAACACAACAAATTAAAACATTTCTGATTGCACATGCTTTTCTTGTCTGTTGTGGCCACTGTTATGTATAACCTGCTAACTTTTCTATTAATAAAAGATGGTACAAATGGAAACACAAAACAAAACCTGTCAGAGAAGAAGCTCCCTGTTGCCATAGCTCAGTGATAAGAGGACTGATCACGACTATTATGCAAGATGGAAGAAATGCTAAAGCAGAAGACACAGATTGAGGTGGCTTCAGTTTCTTTGAGGTGGTCTGGCAATTCACTGTTTCTTCTTAGACATGAACTAGGAGGTGGCAAATGAGGTGAGGGATGAGAAAGGAAGAAATGTGGCTCTTCATAAGTCAGCTGTAGTCGGAGTTGGTAACTCCTTGTCACTGGTTGTTGTAGATGCTAAGATGCCATTGATCAAGAGGAGAATCATGCCCAGGATCATGGAGAAGGAAAGCTACTGAAGGTTATTGACTGCAGAGGGACTATCTCAAGTTTCATATATATGTGCTGCCACAGGCACTGTATTTAGGCCAACAGGCCATATTCTGACCCACTGCAGCCCTCTTCACACACTGGTATATGATTAGTTTTTTAAGAGAGGCAGCTTACATGTAAGGCTTTTTTTGTTATGCTTAAGATCTAGGGTATGTGACATTATAATGGTAATTGAAACCGGCATTTTTCACTGGCTGGGCTCATAAGTCTTCTCAGTTCCTGGCTAGTGCATGGAGAATTAGGATACCATTTTCTGGTAGGCAACAGGAATTGCATGCCTAATTTCCATGTACACTGAAATGAAAATGTACTTCTTAGTGTTTGCACATACAGACATCCTGCCAAGTACATCAGCAGTTGCTTGAGTCACAGCATCTGCTGAGTTTCTGAATCATACCCTTAACCTTGAATGTAGTAAGACATTGGAAACAGCTCCTGATATGTGCTTCAGCTATTATATATTTACATACCACAGGGAATGCGAGATATGCAACAGTCATAAGTGTCTCATTAAAAGAATCATATTCCACTTCCTACGCAAAATACCTGGACCAGGACTGGAAAGATGCTGATGCATTCACTGGTCCCCCAGTGCAAAGATAGTTTAAAAAAACCCAGAATATTCACATTTTCTTTCCTCACAGAAACCACACCAGTATACATTTTTCATTTATTCATTAAAGGATTTCAAATATTTACCTAATGTAATTCAGCTGGTGCTTTATGTACATTGCACTATTAGCTGTGATAGGCAGGGTGCTAAGCAGAAGGAGCTCAGGGGGCTCAAGGCGTGGGCTGACAGCAGCATTGGGAAGTACAGCAAAGGCCAATGCAGAATCCTGCCTGTGGAAGCAAGCAGACCATGCAACAGTGCAGACTGGAGACCAGTTGGCTGAAGAGCAACTTCACAGAAAAGGACATGCAGAATACAAACTGAACTCATGGAATACAAACTGAACGTGTCAGCAATGTGCTCTTGTCCAATTAGATATTAAGAGATTTTTACATCATAATGTTGGTCAAATGCAGGTTCTTTTTGCCTGCCAATGCTGTGGGATCTCTGTCCTTACATTTATTCAAAACACAGAGCACCTGCTCTATGCTGACTATGCTTTGAGTGGGGCAAGTTTGTGTCTATACAGTTGACACCCAGAGCTGATTTCAGTCTAAATTAAAGTGTTATTCAGTTATTTCTCCCCAGTGACAATACCTTTTAATACTTTCTGAATAATTTCACATTTAGGACAAAACAGTTATGCTCCCTTCTTCCACTGCAAGCCCACTAAATCACTAATAACAATAAAAAAATCCTCTTAAAACTAAATTGTCTACGATTATAAACCAGATGTATGTACTCAGACCTCTGTGTTGTTAATCAAGGTCTGGAACAAACAGAACAGACTTTGGCTGCTAACTCCAGCAGCATCCAATAGCAGATGCTCAGGGAAATATCAAGCACTCAGTCTTGCATTTAGCACTGGATCAAGCAAGTGGCTGGAGCAAGCCCCCTGTCATCACTGGACCTCTATACAGGAATGGCTCAAAGCTTAAAAAACAATTGCATAAAAATGAAATTAAATCTTCAGCAGCAGCAGCTAGTTCATTAAAATCAGCTAAGAAACTGGGGAGAGTGGCTTCTGGAAAGACCAGACAGACATCTTTGAATTTCATCTTCCAGGAGGCATATTTCAGAGGTTTGTTTTAAAAATAAGAAAAGCAGAATAACTGTTCCACTAAACACCTTCTTTACATCTAGAAATCAGTCCTTAGAACAGATTGATAGATGCAAAGGTGTTTAGCGGAACAGTTATTCTGGACCAGAAGTCACATCTGGATCACTGCTTACAACACCTTTTCTTTAACCTTTTTTAATGTACTTGCTCTTATATATCCTAAAAAAAATTCATGTCAAAGAGTTCCACAGTTCAATTGCACTGCAGGCAAAAAAGCATCTTTTGCTTGCTCCAGTGTAAGAAGTTTTGGCTGAGGATTTTGTAGTGTGCTCTGTTTTGTACTCTGATGGCACAACACATGCAAAGAGCTACGTGATCACTCTCAGCTCTCTCTGTGTCTCCTGCTCCCTTCACAACAGTGTCACACACTCTCTCTCACCCATTATATTTCTAAAGTCACATCCGAGTTCATGGGTTGAAGCAGTTTATTTTACTCCTTATCTGACCCAGCCTAAATGAACAGAAAAGCCTCATGGGGATGAAAAGCCCCATCAGAAATATTGCTAGCTGGTATCGTTGAGAAAGAACGTGCTGCTATCTGCAACAACAGGTGTAAGGGGAAGCCACAGAAAACTCATTTTACACTCCAGCTGACTGCCTGAGGCATACCAAAATTGAACATGTGAATTCCCTATGAATAAAATATATTCATAAGTGTTATTTTGTTCTGAGAGTTGTCACTTCCTACCCAATGGGGTGAATGCAAACAGTTGAGTTGTGGACAACAGTATAACCTGCAGCAAGTGAATAATTTTTAGCACAGAAGACATCTTCCTTTTTAAATGTTTGACCTCTGTATTTGGAGAATTATATTCTTCAGCTTCACATTATCTTTTAAAGTGTAAAAAGATTGGAGTGCACACACAAAATCTGACTACACAAAATCTGTGCAAGAGAATTAGATTTAGATATAGTCTTTTCAGGATTATAGACACCCTCTGGCTTAATCCCTGTGCCAAAAAGGATGATTTGTGAATTAGTGTGTCATTAAGATGTAAGTAAGTCTGTAGCCCCTAGCACAAAAAACAGACACAGCTGAACCATGCATGTGCTTTCAGACTTTTCTATACATTGAAAACTTTAGCCTGCAGGGTGTCGTCCCAATAATATTGCACTTTTTATTCAGCCACTGCTCAGTATTCCTGGATTTACACCACCAGAGACAAAGTAAACAGGTAAATTTCACTCTCTCTGTTCAGCTTTTTTTTTTTTTCTGCTACATTATGGTCTCTTGTTTTAATGTAAAAAGGACTATGCAATAATTCCATTTACCCATGTTCCCATTTTACAGACTCCTTCAGGAGTTGGTTCATTCAAATAAAAAATTCGAGTCTGATCTTCCCATAATTATGTTATGTTTGAACTATTTTCAAGAGGTTTACTTCCTTTATGTGCTATGAATAATTCCAGTGCTCAGAGACTCTGCAGCTGTTCAAACTGCAGCTCATCTTTGAGTAGCTTTGCCAAAATTTAGACACACGTTTACGCATGTGTGTGCAAAACACATACACAAACTCTTGATAAGCAGAATGGTAAAATATGAAAAATCTAATCATTATGTAAAACTATTCCTATGGGAAAAAAAGCTTCCTCATGTTTTTTGTGCCAAGTTAAAAAATTTGGAATTTTTAAGAAATAATGAATCCAGTAGAAAAAAATCTGAGCACTTAAAAGTTAGCTCTGCTGGACTGGTTTCTACAAGACTTCCTGTCTATCAGCATCCTCCTTTCTGGGGCTTCCAAATCTAACTTGAACCAGTGCTTCCTCCACCTGTAATAGAGACCATGGATAAACCCTATCTTTATGGGCAAAGCAGCAGAATGGGAAAGGCAGAAGCAAGCACGCTTTCTAAAGAAGAGTTCAGCAGTTTAGAGGCAATAAATAGCAAAAAAGCCCCAGTCCCTAAGTCAAGAACTTCTGACTGGGCTTTGCTTCCTCTATAGAGTTTACTGCAGCTCATGTCTACATTTCTCCTTTTCAGTCCTTTTCAACATAATTTTTTTGTTTTCAGTCTGTTCCTTACTAACCTTACTTGGAAACGGCTTTTCATTCCTGCTATCTCTCCAACTACCCTCCTGTCACCTGCACATAAATAATGCAACTGAACAGGGATGTAAAGCCTGATTAAATTAAATTTAAAATAACGAAGACTACAAACTCAGAAAGCTGAAATCAGAAAAGCTGCTAAAAGCAAAGTCCCGCAATGGAATTCCAACGTATATTTCATACTCTCTTACATTTGTTAGGAACTAAGCCTGGATACAGAGTGATGCTTCACAAACCCCTGACTGCAGAACAAGTTATCCCCAGCTCACAGTAGCTTAATGATCCATATGGGTAAAATATTTGCAACTGTCTAATAAAAATACTAATCCATTGATGCTAATGCTGTGCTATCATTGTAAAACAACCAGTTGGGGAGAAGCTGGAGTGTTTCACCAACTATTATTGGAAGCCTCAGTAGAGGAATGACTTTTAGTTTGTGAGCTACAAGTTGAATCTTTAGTCCTGACTTCTCTGTAATTAAGGAAGAAGCAAATAACTCGTAACTGATGGTTTGCTACCATGTGCCGTTTGGAGCCTCGTTAACACATATATTCAGAAATAGATCTCATTATTTGCATTTTTAACTCAAATTTATATTGATAGGAAATGACCAATCACTTCCTTGCCATACACACTAGATAGCTTTTTTCAAAAGAATGTTAGAGAATAAACAGAATAAAAATATCCTTTTATTGGGTGACTTCATTTTCTTGTTCCAGACAAAACCCCTTCTAATCATGTCTATATGGTGTCCTGCAAAAAAAACTTCCAAAATCTGGTTGAAGCCTTTGCATGCTCTATCACTGTTAATAGGAAACTGCAATAACAGTCAGTAAAATGAGAAAATTAAGTTCTGTGTGATTCACTCTTTGAAAATAGATTTGTACCTTGAACTTTCATAAAGGAGAAGTATTCAGTGTGCGAATCAATCTCTAGCCAGAGGGAAAGAAACACTAACTCATCAAAGAACCCTCGCACTTGGGCTAAAAGCTCATGAGTTTCTGAAATGGAGCTCCTTAAACATAGGTTGCTTTGCCTGCACAGGGAGAGCAAGTCATTTAAATGCCACACTCTCATGCCACCATCTGTCACCAGTCCAGTAGAGAAGTGTCCAGCTAAATTATGCTAACAATTTCTGAATGATCTGTAGCAGATGCATGCTTTGTGGAGTTGTTGAGGGCATAAATAATGGGCAAAATACTGCTCCTCTTACTTTCATAAATAGCTCTAAAAAAGTGTTATTTACTTTCTGTTACTGTCTTGGACTATGCAAATTGATTCTATTCTGTTGCTTTACACAAGCTTACACTTATTTACATTTTGCAAAAATTTTAAAACCACAAAAAAGTATGGTAGATAATACACAAGACATGAGGTTTGGTTTTGTTTTTATCTCTTAGGAGGCTACAGTTAGCTCGCCTTCGTAGGTCACTGCCTTTGAATTCCGTAAGTATTCTGCACAGTGACTGCCTTACATCAGGTATTACAATAATATTACAATAACACCCAGCAAAGAAAATAAGACCTGAGCTGTTATAACAAGCAGCAAAATACAAGGTGTCTCGAAAACTAAGCATATTAAATATGCAGACCACAGAGGCCACTCACCCAACCATTTTAACAGCATGACAACAGGGACGGGGATTATTATAGTATCATTCTGGTACGCAGTGTTATCTTCAATTGCACTTTTCTGACCCAGATATTTTCAGCCTGCCTCTTAATGGGGAAAGCTCATGGAAACAACCAGAAGAGGTCCTCGTTCATACAGTGATGTCATGTTAATTTTTGTGCTTTTCAAACTCAGATGCAGCTGTTCTGACAGATAGCTTCTCAGGAGTTCAGGAAAGGAGGGTAGAGCAAAACAGCCTGTTTCCATATCAGGCAATATTCAGCAACTTTGAAAACCTTCCTGACAGGTAGTACTTGATAGGAAAGGACTGCATGGATGAGTAGAATTGGTCCACTACAGGGAACTGTCCTAATTGCTTCTTATTCTTGAGCACTGAAGACCACAGAGCACTGAAGACCTTTTGCCACAAGAGGTTGCCTCTCATTTCCTTGCCACATTCTCACAGTGTCCTTAGCGAGAGGGAGAGCCCACAAAGAAAGGCCAGAGATCCCACTCAGGAACAGCAAACATAAAGAAACTCACCCAGAGCAAATCATCCTTAGCTCTGTGCAGCAAATGGGCTCTCAAGTTGAAATTGCTGCATGTGAAAGAGCTTCAAGTCAGTGTGGATAAGGCATGGGGGGTAAAAATCAAACTTGGTGCTCTGGAGGGTGCACATTTGACATACTGAGGGTAATTCCACTTATTCCATCCTGAAAAGCAGATAGCAGATTTCCACAACAGTAAGAAATGGGCAACAAATTTATCAGAGACATGAAGAAAGCAGTTTGTATGAAGAGAGACAAAAATAATAGTCTTTAATTTAAAAAGCAACCCAGGTTGACAAAATCTACATAATGAAAAATAGTGAGAAATTATTCCTTATTTATACTTCCTATCAGGATTAAAATAAAAAGAAAGAAAAGAAAAGAAAGAAAAACAGGAAAAAATCACTTATTTTTAATTATTCTTTTAAACACACTGCATGTCAATCAGCTTTGGAACATAATAGTGCCACATTGAGGCCAAATTAATAAAAGAGTGCCGAAAGACTTGTGGAAAATACATCCTTCAGGCTGTTTGATAATTACAATTTGAAACCAGTTCAAGTAGACCCTGACAGCTGTTTGCTGGAGCCTGAAAGGGACACAGTAGTAGGTCCATATCTTCAACTCCTTTCCAAACAGACTCACCAAAGTGTAGGATACAAGGCTAGAAAAGTCTTTGGTTGACCCCATGCAACACTTTCTTGTCTACATAGAACAACAGGCCCCCCACACACACCTTATCTGTTGACAGAATAGGTAAATAGCTATAAATCTGGTAGGATCTGAACGGAGAATCTCTTGTCAGGTCCCATTACCTACAAAATAGTAAGTAAAAAGACAGAAAATAAACAGAGCATAAAGTACTGGGGTGGGTGAGGGAGAGGGAAAGGACAATAAAACTGCAATTTTTTTTGGAGGTATTACAGGTACTGATTTTGTTCAGCAAGTTTGGAGACTTGAAATCTTCTGCCAAATGAAATTTGACAGCAAGAGGAAAAAAAACAGCGGCATTCTTCAGGGTTTTGCGTGGAATTTTAGCATCCATACTTATTTCCACTAATGACTAGCTGATTATTTATACTGCTTCAAATCATAATAAGAGAAGGAGTTCCATTATGATTTGAAAGGAAAAGCACTTATCCATTCACACTGCATCAGGAGGGGGGAGGTCTGACTTCAAGCTTATTTCACAACATTCCTGGTGTTAATTAATAACATCTGAGCCCCCAAATAATGATCCATGCTGCCAGACTCTTACATCTGTTTATAAACATAGCTGCTAGAATATATTCATGTACTGCACAAGGATATATTCTCTGAATAAATTATATAGTTCAATAACTAAGGAAAACATAGTAAAAAAAAAAAAAAGCTGAAAAGCAGCTGAAGCTGAAAAAACTTCACTTTTAGGTACATCAATCCAACGGACCATCAGCTGGGAAAGACAAACCTTTTTAAGGGTAACCTGAGACTTGTAACTGCCCTAGATTTGGTGTGCTTCTTAGTATCTAAATATGTACAACATTAATATTTTTCTGGTGATTATTTTCTTAGATCAATTTTCTAAAATCCACTCTGTTTTTCTGTCTTTACTGAGAATATATTAGTCCAAAACTTACCTATTTCTCTTAGCTGATTATCTGTTTTTTCAATTGCTTACCCAATTTTTGCTTCAGTGTATTTAGATAGAATCACTGAAATAAGGATTTTCACCTACTCGTTGGCTCATATTGAGCTCTTTTTTTAATTATTCCAAGGAATTTTTCTCATCATTGAAAAGAAATTCAAGTTTCTCATTTTCCACATCTCACTCTCGGCACAATTCTTCACAAGACTCTGCTTATTTCTTACCCCTAACCTGCCACGAGATAGCAGACTCAGAAAAGACTTTTCTCATGAGTCACCTGCTACTCTCTTGCCAAAGTCCTACATGAAAATTGAGGGCAATTTCTTGCAGAGCTCCCCTGACAGGTGGGCTCATTTGAAACTTGAACTGTTAATGATTTCTTTCTATCAGCCACTCAACTGCTTATTCATTTAAGTTTCTGCAAATCCTTATAAGTGTTCAAGTGGGACCATAAAGGGATTTTGTTCCTTAGAAGAACTTATGAGAACTACAAACATCTCCCCTCAGGCTGGCAGGAAGATTTGGTTATAGCTGAGACCTGGCACAACTTTTCTGAAATTCTCTAAAGCCATTTTTACAGACAAAAGCAGATTTGATGTCAAAGAAAATAAAACAGAAAAGCCCCAACAAAATCAACCAACCAACCAACCAACCAAAACAATTCCTGCCTAGTACACAAATACATTAATAAAATTTATGTAATATTTAAAGTGTAAAAGATCTAAAAAAAAAATCTGGTAAATTAAATAAGTATAAAAATGTCTTTTAAATTAATTATTTCACACTTAAAAAAATTCTAAAAATTAAGAATACCTGAATAACAGGAAATTAATTCCTGAAAGTATTCTGAAAACAGAATGATAGCCTAAAGAGGGGAACAAGGAACTTGTGGAGATTTCTTTCGGGCTGGCAAATTAAGCTGCACACTACTTAAATGTTACAATTCATGTCGTGCATGATGTAAATGAGCAAACAAGCAATGACCATGTTCTGTGTGGTTCCTTACCAGCTCCTTGCTCTTGTATTAGTTTTCCTCTCCTGTAGATCACTTTTTAACTAGCTGTTCACCCATAAGTTTTGGTGGAGTGAAAGATATAGACACATGGGCTCATACACCTTATATTTTAGCGACAAAGTACCTGAAACCAAGATTTGAGTTTAGTTAAACCTGGAGATAATACACAGATAGTTTTACTGTGCAACACAGAAAAGGTATCAGTGAGGCAAGGAAGATTTGCATTCTGAAGGAACAAGAAAATTACTTCCATACAAGAAAAAAAGCATGAGCACAGGGTAAATTACTATCCCTGCTTTATATTTCAAATTACAGTTAAGAAAATAGGGGGAGAAGGATCTGAACATAATTTTCATAGTCTGATGTCTTTCCAAATGCCTCTGGAATTGTACTTTTAAAGCACAAAGATCAATTTAAATCTCGTTGTGTTGTATTCTGTGTGTATTTGGTCAAATAAAACAGAGAAGGATGGAAGATTCAACTAAACACTGTAAAAAAATTTACTCATCATCTGTAAGAGCTTTGAAATCCCATTTTGACAAGACAGTTATTTCGTGCAAGCAAACAGTATGTTGTGAAAAGAAGGAAAGCAAGGAAATGCAAAAGCTGTGTAATACCATTTCCCTTTGGTACTGGATGTTTTTTGCTGTCAGTCTAGATTTCATCACATTTTTCTAAATCTACTCTTTACAGTGAGAGACTATGCTGGCCATATTAAGACAAAAGTGCTGTGCACATTGATGTGTGCTCAGTTACTACAAGAATGTTTCACAAATTGAAACAAATATGTTTCTTATTTGCATTCAGGAAGAGCAGCTGTTTCTCGTGCCTGTTGAGATAAATTTTAATTCTGATAATGTTACATTCTGACTCCACAAATATGTGTCTTAGTCTTAATGCAAAAATAGCAAATATTTGAATTATGAGACACTACTTATACTACAGAAACTATGCTTAAAGAGTGTGTGTGGCTGGGTGTGTTATTTTAGCTAATAATATATTTCTTGCTGGTGTTATTGAAATACTCAATACAATTAATTTAGGGTCTATTAAGACACATACTGAAGAAGAAGCATGTAATAGTGACTACCATGGCAGCTTTGGTAGACCAGGCATGGTGTATAAAGGACAGTCAGTGTCCCACAATACTTTGGAAGGCCCTGTTTATTCTTCAAAATCAAAGAAAGTTACAGCTTTCTTGTTAGGCAAAGGCTGCCCTGGTGTCTAGAATCTCATCATTCACTTTCCATACCACAGCACTGCACAAAAAGATTCCTGAACCTTGATAGTTTGCAGCATACTGATTGCTTTAACATGGAGGTAACACAGGTTTTTAAGTCTTGATCAGATCTGGGTGGTTTTTTACCAAAGCTTACTAAAATTGATTAGGTTCAAATTTGGAAATACATATGATACAGAAAAAACAAACAAACAAACAAACAAACAAACAAAAAACACCTCAGATGCTTCAATATTGGCTAAAACTTTTATTTTGAGTCTTCAGGATCACAGATTATATTAATTCCCAGGAAAGGATCCTCTTTAAACTCTCCTCAGCAACTATCCTTAAGTGCTGTTCCTAAACGCCTCTGCTAATACAGATTGCAGAGCCTCCCTCAGCAAATCTAGTCCTGTACTTCACTGTACTTTTTAACTTTTTAATACACAGTAGTTCCCCATGTCTAAAACTTTTCAAGGCCTCAGACCCCTCACATTACTCCTGCCTGGGTTCTCTGCCACTTGTCCAGGCCCTGTCTGAAGTACATTACTCCAACTTTAAGTGACATGAAATCTGAGTTAAAGCATTATGAAAAGTTAAAGCGTTTGAATGGCATAAAATGAATTTTTCTGCCCATCAGCATAACATCTATTATATTGTTATAGAAGCTTTCCAATGCTATATTGCACTGCAGGGAGACACAAAGTCTTTTGGAGTAGATTTCACAAGGCTCTATCAAAAATAAGCAAGGTAGCAGACACTACTCCAGTTAGGGGAAGAGGGTTGGATTACACACAAATTCTTCCCACCCCCTTTTTCCCTAACCACATTCCAGATGTTGAAGATCTGTTGCTAATTCCACATCTGCCATTTAAAGTATTTCTATTCTCCCCTCATTTCCTGCATAGTTAGTATGAGTATCCCCTATTCCACTGCTCACACCACGAATGAAAATATTGCATATACCCATGACCTACCCCTAGTGAACTCCACAAGATCAGTTCTTTCAATTTGATCATAAATTGCTGGTAACTACTGTGACTGTATGCTTCCCAACCAGTCACACATTTGCTTTGTGGTACATACCTCCAGGCTGTGTTTCTTGGCTGTTTTGGAGACTTCCACCTGAGACAATATCAAAAGTTTTATTAAAGATACATTATTTAAGAGTGCCTCACTTTTCTCTATTCTGTGATGTTACAGGAGATAATTAGGCTACTTTGGTATGATTTAATCTTTTCAAGACATGCTTGCTGGTCTTGATAGGTGGGTGTCTTGGGGTGATTCTGTGACAATCCTCTCTCTTATTTGTTTTTCTCTGGCTTCAGAAGTTAAGTTGATTGCTCATTGATTTTCTGAGTCCTTGTCCCCTCTTAGTTCTCTGCTTCTCTCCCCTTTTCCCTTTAAAATCCCTGATTACAGCTGTCCTTTCATATCTCCCAGAACCTCACCCTCCCTCCATGCCACCCTGAAGCAACTGGGACAGCCTCAGTTACCTCGTTAAGTATTCCAGGGTGAGTTTCATCAGGCCCTGCCAATTCATAAGCATCTCTAACCTGTTTTTTCTGATGCTAGTTAGAGCACTTACCCATCTGTCACCAGTGTTCATTGTGTTAGCCATCTGGCCACATTTATCCTGGCTAGTGAAATTGAAACAAAAAGGCACTTAAGCACTCCAGTTTTCCCAATATCCGATCATAGTTTTATCTTTTCATTGAGATTTGTTCATTACTTCATTTTCCTATCAATGTAATTTTAAAATTCTATTGGTTATCTTTATTTCTCATGTTCATGTTGACTCTTGCAAGCCCGGGTATTTTCTGGTTTTTCCAGTATATAGGAAATGTGTATTTGTGTGTGTGTGTGTGTGTGTG